>CM031235.1:366030181-366275770 GCA_018340775.1 Taxus wallichiana var. yunnanensis | reverse complement strand
AGGAAATCACTCAATGTTGTTGTTGGATGGATGGATTTTGAGTAATATATTGATTGATACATAGGTGCAAGTGAAGTCAATGTGCTTACTTTAGATGCATGGGTACAAATGGGGAGACCCCATTACAACCATCTTCTAATGTGTTATGGCTAATCAAACCAAGGCCACCCCTATTAGAGTTTTAAAAGATGCATCCATTACTATACAAGGGGTCAAGTTCATAGGGATTTGAGGTTTTGAACTCTGCAGAAGTAGAAATATTCCTAGCTCTACTTGGGCACCCTTTGTGTTATGCAAATAATGTTGATCTTTAGTTTAACAAGGGTTATATTAGTTTTGAAAACAAGGAGGAAAGAGTTATTATCCCTTTAACTGATGGAAAATTTGCCCTATGTTGAGCCTTTGAGTGAGGAATATCTAAATAGGATTTATGTATGCACCATTCGGACCCAAAGTGCTCGAGCCATCTAAAGAAGGAATCCTTTAAAGGGAAGATGCACAGTCTATTAGCAATACCACAATGTTTCTTGTGATAATTGGGCTCATGTAGTACTTATGAGTTGAGGGGCGCGAAGTAAGAAGAACATTTGCATGGAACAAAAGACCTCATTGTATCAAGAGAATAAGTAAAAACTTGGTACCTTGATACACTAGAGAAGGAGATCCTATGGTATTTCTACGCACACCATGGAGGAATAATGGATAAACCAGTTGGAGAGATGGAATATGCTAGCATATACCTTGCGCATGGGACAACAATGCACTGGTGGGTGGTTCACAAGGATAATCTTGTAGGATGGAATGAAATCAAGATTGCTCTTTCTACTCAATTTTCTAGGAGCAATGCACCTACTCAAATATGCACTTATCATGGTAATCAACCTGTTCAACACCACGTTCAATAGTGTGAGAGACTCTGATAAAGGGGGCAGGAAGCTTACCACCTTCACTCTTGGGTGCACAAATTTTATTCCACTTTACAAGGTTACACGCATGCTTGGTATGTATATGTAGAACTCCATAGAGAGACTAGAAATTGGTAGGATTTGATTACAGGAATGATCCAGAATTTTGACTATTTCTCTACTAAACCTCTAGTAGAAGAGGCATTAAGGGTTATAAAGTGCTTAACTATGGGAGATAGTGCAAAGGTAGAAGAACTCATTCAAGAGTTATTTGATGGAAATGACTTAAGAGTGATGTTTTGCTGAAGAAACAAAGATAGATGCCACACTACTTAAGTGCTTTGCTTTGAGAAAGAAAAAGGAAAGATGGTCTACTTAGTGGATGATGAAGAAGTAGAAAATCTAGATGTAGATCATTCAACAGGTAGGCATGAGGTTTTGGAAAAGTGCAGATAAGACCACATGCACCTATCATGAACCTATGAAAACAAAGAAAGTGAATATTGATCGATGTTGAGCCTAAGGAGGCCATAATTGGGGATTATTGGTCTGACTCTGAAGTGGCCAAAAATCATTGAGTTACTACGAGATTATCAGACTTATTTCCTAGGGGATACCATGAACTCAAAGGCGTGCATGAATCATTAGGAGAAATGAAGATAAAGCTTAAGGAAGGTGCATGCCCAGATAAGAAGAGACCCTACAAGATGAACCCCAACTTATGTGAAAAGGTCAAAGAAGAAATTGACAAAATGTTGAAATCTGGAATCATCAAGCCCTGGATGAATCAAAATGGGTTAGCCCAATGGTGATCAATATAAAGAAAGATGGTTGATTAGGATCTGTGTGGACTACATGGAGCTGAATGCTACATGTGTGACTGATCCTTTTCCTATGCCATTCATAGAGGAAATATTAGAAGGTGTTGTAGGGCATGAGATCTATTCCTTTATAGATGGATTCTCCGGTATCATCAAGTTAGGATTACACAGAGGATCAGAAAAACTACTTTTACCACTTCGAATGGGGAATTTTTTCTATACCGTGATGATGCCTTTTGGTCTAAAAATGCCTGCCAGTATTTTTCACATAGTTGTCCAAGCATTCAAATATTTTATTCACAACTTCTTACAGGTTTATTTAGATGACTGGATAGTGTGTATGGACTTGTTAAGGATCATTGTGACAATTTACGCTTAATGTTTGAAAGATGTCACCAATTAAGACATCTCTTTGAACATCAAGAAATGTATATTTGCTACACCATTTGGCACATTGTTAGGGCACATCATCTACAAGGAAGGTTTGTTGGTTGATCTAACTAAGGTTGCAGTCATTATCGACCTGGAAGAGCCTACCAATCAAAGTGAGGTGTGATTTCTTAGGTCACACTGGGTATTATAGAAAATTTATTAAAGGGTATGCTAAGGTTATCACACCCTTGGAGGAGTTACTAAAAGGAAAAGGGACATTCTACTGGGAGAACCACAACAACACACATTCGAGACATTAAAGGAAAAACTTACTACAATGCCTATTATGCTTTCCTTCATGGGACCAACCATTTCATGTACATGTGGATGCTTCTGGCATGACCATTGCATGGTGTTGGCTCATCCTAGAGAAGGTATTATAGATCATCCTATCTATTTTTCTAGTAGAAAGTTGACTCATACAGAGCATAATTATACAACTACAGAGCATGAAAGCTTTTTCAATGATCTATGCACTACATAAATTTAGATAATACCTGCTAGCAACACCATTTGTATTCTATACCGATCACATGGCATTGAAGTATTTGGTAAACAAGCCCATTTTACAGGGGTGCATATATGTCGATGGGTACTCTTATTCCAAGAATTTGATTTTATAGTTGTGGTAAAACTAGGGAAAAGTAATTCTGGACTACCATTTATCTAGAATACAGTTGGGAGAAGACGCATAGGCAATTGAAGATACCATGCCCGATGCACAGTTATACAGGTTACAACACACCATCAAAATTAGAGGACATTGTTGTCTTTCTACGTATAGGTATGGCACCAGAAGGAATGAAATCCTTAGAGAAGAAATAACTTTCCATTCACACGACACCATTTATGTTGATTAGCAGTGACATGTACAAGTTAGGCCGAGATGAAGTATTATGTCGATGTGTACTAGAACATGAGTGCACATAATATCATGGAAGAGGCTCATGGTGGTATTGCAGGTGGGCACTATGCAGGTGATGCCACTACACACAAGATTCTACTCATTGGATTATGGTGGGAGACCTTGTATAAAGATTGTAAGGCATATTGCAAGGCTTGTGATCACTGTTAAAGCCTTGGAAAACTAGGACAAAGAGATGAAATGCCTTTAAGACCTATTCCTAGTGCATAACCATTTGAGAAATGGGCTATAGATTTTGTGGGTCCTATTTCACCACCACACATGTAGGACTAGATCACACTATATCATCACTTGCATAGATTATCTAACAAGGTGGGTAGAAACAACACCTACAAAGGATTATATAACAACTACATCAACCAAGTTTCTATGGGAAAATATTATTACAAGGTATGGATGCCCATTGAGTTTGACAAGTGATAAGGGCACACATTTTTTTGAATGAGACAATCAGAATTCTATTGATGAGTTCATGATTGCACACCATAAGACTACACCATATCATCCTCAAGAAAATGGGACTGACTGAGGCTTTCAACAAGATTTTGAGCTAGACATTGACAAAAATTTGTGATGTTGGAAGAGAAATATTGGGATGATAAAGTTTTTTCCATGCTTTGGGTGTATAGAACAACATACAAGTGGTTAAACAAGGCCACACCCTTTCAATTGGTGTTTGGCATAAAAGTAGTTCTTCCTATGGAATTCATGTTACCTTTTTGTGTATTGCATACATGCTAGAGGTCTAGCTAATGAACAAGCATTAGAAGAACAATTGAAAAGTTGATTAAGCTGGATGAGCAATGAGCAATAACACGTTGAGTCAAAAGAAAGAAAAATCTAGGTAGAAAGCATGGCATGATAGGAACATCAGGGACAAAAAGCTTGAGATAGGACAAATGGTGCTTCTTTATGATTCTAAGTTTCTATGCCATCCAGAAAACTCAAAGTACATTGGTTAGGACCATATGTTATCACTTACATACTTGAAACAGATCTTGTCAATTAGAAGTGCTTGATGGAATATGGTTACCCGGTTACTTCAATGGGAGTAGGCTGAAGCCCTACTATAAATAAGTCTTCTTGGTGTTTGTAATAAGGCAGTGTTTCCATTTAGATTAGGTTTTCAATTATGTATTCCTTAATGTATTTCCTTCTTCATCACTATGCTTTGTCAATTTAGTTGGTGTTTTGTGAAATAAGCATGTTTGTGCACCATAAGCTAATTACCATTTGCAGTATTTTTATGCACAGAGGACTACACATACCATTTGTGTGGGGTGGTTATTGAAAAATGGGTACACATAAAGGAAAAACTGCTACAAGTGTTATTCAAGTTTGAGAGTTGGTGGAAAGAAGATTGCTTCCAAATAAGGACCATAGATGGAGATAAACAAAGGAACAATATAACACGAGGTAAGTAAAAGGGTCGTGGAGACTACTAAGAGAAGGCATAATGGTGAGGTACTCAGGCATGCATGGAAGCACACTGAAGAGAAGTCTATAGCTAGAAGGTAGGAAGGTGCACTAGAAGGTTATAGCTGAGGCACGAAGATGTACCATGGAAAATTGTGAAAATGGTCAATTAATGAGAGGATTGTTGGTAGGTGAAGGAGCAATAAATGCACCAAATTTTTGAAAATCTATATAAGGATGGGATGTGAGTTCATTTTTACCATTGTAATCACAAGAATTTGAATGAGCTAAGTGTGACCGAGATGAGAAAAGAGTATTGAGGTGCGGAAGAGTGTGAAACTAGATGTGGAGAGTAGATTTGTGCACATAGGAGAAGCTTACGTCCCCATTTGTGAAGGGTTTGAGTGAAGCAGAGCATTATGAAAGAGCTAGGGCATGTGATTTCAACTAGGGCATGTGATTCAAGAGCTAGGGTTTGGAATTTCTCGCTATAGAGGATAGATAAGGAGATGCATTTACACACTACAAGGATAGAAGGTGAGATTTTATAGATGGCACACCAAAGAAAGCACCTACTGTAGGAGCCAAAGGAAAGAAGAAAGTGGAGGAGAAGTTGAAATTTCCCAGAGTAATTTTTCAGAGATGTAATACCCAAAAGGTGCATGTTATAGTGGGAAAGAATGGGATTCTCACTATCCATAAGTGTAAAATAAGTGATTACAACCACCACACATTGATAATAAGAAAGGAATTAGATGTGTTGTTGAGTACAAGACAAACAAGTACATATACAGAGGACATGCTTAGTATATGATGATGTTGAGAGAAGTTTTAAAAAATTGAGTCTACCAGATATGAGCTCCCATATTTTGGCAAATATGAAACCTTTTACAAGTGGTTAATGAGCAGAGTCCATGAGGACTTCTTCTATTTTTTGATGAAGGGTAAAGGGATTATAATTGCCTTGATTTCAACAATAACATGATTAAAGGGCACAAGGGGGATCTTTAGTGATCTAATAGATAAAGTAGAAAATCTTGGAGACACGAAAGAGTTAGGTATACAAAGGGTCCATGCAAGAATGGATATCGACAAATTAAAGAAGTACCCAAATGGTACAAAGTAGCAAAGCACGCATCTAGTGACCAAAGTTGAATGATCAAGAGAGATGGTCACAGTGAATACAATGTGGCTACATATCATGCAAGGAGAATGTCACAGGAGGAGTCTATAACATATCAGGCTACATTATCAGAGACATTATCATCAAGGAAGTGCACACAGTGTGAAAAATCAATTTTGGTGCTATTTTACTTTCTTTAGTATTTATGGAGATTGGAGTGCCCGATGGGCCAAAGGACAAGATTTGGGAGTATCCCATGGAGAAAAATCCCTTTGCACAAAGGTTTGAAAAATATTTATGTGAAGGGTCAATGAGTGGGCCATTCAAACAGAGGGTGGAGATGTGGTATGATAGGCTCCATGGAATTTGAAGAGGAGTGGTGCATTCCTAAGGAGTTACCATCAGTGGTGGGCAAGGTAGTATAATTCATGGTGTACCAAAGACTTCGCATCACATGATTTTCTATGAAGGATGGGACTTGGAGCCCATGGTGTAAAATTTCATATGCCTTCACAACACACTACTTCTAGGCATCATTCCACCATTTTACTGATGCGCATCGCCTAAATTTTATTACAGAAAAGGTAGACTGTGACTACCACACGCTGAGGAAGACATATGTATATCCAGGAAAGCCGATGCCTATATATTGAGAGGCTAATTTCAAGACATTATAAACATGAAGCATATAAGTTTGGTGATTGGGGATAAACTGAGCAATGCTCAGTATACCTTCAACTTAAGCCTAAGTTAGAGGGTAAAAATATGTGGAGAATGAGTTCACACTCCCAGGGCCACCTAAGGGAAAGCATACAATGGAGAATGTACCAGCTCCAAAGCCCACAAAACCTATAGAGGTAGATGATGAGGAGGAAGAGCATGAAGATAGTGGTGGCTTGGTACATAGAGGCCGGAGGCAACCTATAAAAAAAATGGAGATGAAAGTGTGCAAGTACTCCACCACAGAACAAGAAGAAGAAGAGAATTAGAAGTATTCCAAGGAGAGTCCATTTCAAGAGAGTGTTCAGAGAACAAGAACACAAGGTGCAGGAACTCCACAATCGGTACAAAGATCACCATGAATCTCTCCATAGAAGAGAGAAACCGAGAAGAGAAGGAGAAAGTTGAAGCTAAATGAGGAGGTGGAGGAGTCTGAAGAGAGCACACCTAGATCTCCTATACAACTCACCAGAGGATGTGGAAGAACCCAAGGATGAAGAAATGAAGGATGAAGAAGAAGGAGTAAAGAAGCTAGGAGAAATAGACAAGATACTACTCAGGACATAGAAGGATCCAACTCCAAACCTTGCGCTCAAGTTCCTAAGGGGCCAAGATCAAAGAGGGAAAGTGGGAGTATGTTGCACCAATCATGGGCTATGAAGAGGACACAAGTAAAATTGTTTCCACACATGATTCCAGAATACAGTGGGCCTCAAGGACTTGTATGGATGGGAGTTGATGGACCCTGACATGGCAACCACATGCATGAGGAAACAATTGTCATGGTCCATGCAAAATCACATGGATGAGCCTGATTTTGATGTGTGTGAAGAGTCCTATGTGTCAAGAAGAATGAGAAAGGCACCAAAAATAGACATAAACCATCAAGCCCATGGTTATGTCTGATGAACAGTGAGTAATGCCTTAGTGAAGGTATCTATAGAGGTGGCGCATGTGAATGTGGATAAAGCTACCACTATTAAAGTGCTAAGAGAAGATATCAAAGCCAAAGATGCATAGAAATAACATGTCTAAAAGGAGAAAGGACCTAGAGAAAAAGAAGAATGGGGTTCTCATCACCATGGCAGAGGAGATCAGTGATCATGTCCTACAAGCAAGACCACACTTGGAGCCCAAGGTACCCAAAATTCCTTCTGGCTATGCATTATGTGTGTACCTTAGTTGATTTGGTGCTTGAGGATGGACCAATTTGGATGCCAAACCAAAGGACCTTGAGAAGGAAGCAGAGAGAGAAAGGCTTCAGTGGTTAGAAATATTTCATCCTATGAAGCATTACTCCAAACCTTGCAGGAGGAGCTGAAGAAAGTAGACCAGGCATTGAATATATGTGCAGCTCTAGAGGTAATAAGAATCAGACCATAGTAGAAGACAATGAAGTCCTGAAGGCCATGAAGGATGAGACTTTGGGGCATGCAGAGAGATTGGCACTAGTAAAGAAAAGTGTGAGGCCCTTATAGCCACACAAGACCCCCATAAAGATAAGCTGGATGAAATTGGAAAACTTATAGCGCAGAAGATGGATCTTCTAGAAGGAAGGGTGACTACAATGTCCAACATTGTTATAATATTGCAAAATGAGAAGGAAGAGATTGTGCAAAGAAGAGTTAGACTCTATTGCATCAGATATTCCAGAAAAGGTAGAAGTCACGTTGAGTGATTGGCAAGCTTTAGAGGCTGAAATCAAAGAGGAATATCCAGAGTTAATTCTTCCAGTTGAAATAGAGGATGTTATAGGGTGAAAGATTCATTCTTTTTATAGAAATTATTTAATTTATTTCATTCCATTCCTTATTCTTTATTCTTTAAAAGTATCAAGAGGAAACCATTTCCGGGGTGGCAATGTAGTTTTGTGTGGGGTAATGTTGAGCAGACAAAGTATGATACTTAGTAGAAGGCACACAAAAGGTTCACGCATGAAGAACAAAGCATTCAAAAGGCAAAAGAAAGGATAGGAAGGACACATGCACGTGAAAGACAAGGACTAGATTTGGGACTTAGCCATTTTCAGAGTATACGGCTATTTTTGGAGATAGTGTGCAGAGCACACAAACCGGATAAAGACTTACGTGACACACATAGGCTATTTTGGAAGAGTGTCTACTAAGCGCTTTGCATGGGTTTGAGTTAATAATAGAATTATTACTACCAGTTAACTAGAAGAGATCTATTATTAGCACACTTGCATGTGTGTCTATTATTGTAAAGGCACATGGCTATTTTCAGCATGCGACCTATTTTGGGAATTATGTAAGTGAAAGGGAAAGTCCCCACCCTTATAAATATGTAGTGATTTGTGTAGTATAGAGGACTGGATATAAGTTATTGTGAAGTTATGCTGCCAGATCTGATGCACACATGAGCTTATGGTATTACTTATTGTAAGAATCTTCTTATGTATTTATTATGTTTAATATAATGGAGTGTATTGATGAATCAAGGTGTTAAACATGATTATAACTTGCAGTTCTTTATGGTTATTATTTAAATCATTACCCTTAGATCTAGAATTCATTATGGTTATTATTTAAATCCTACACAAGTACCCTTAGATCTAGATCTAGAATATGCTCTATAGTAAATGTTATGTTATTTCTTTGTGTGTGGATGGGCACTAAGGTCACTCCCCTACATTATTGATTGTGAATATTATTTGCATGGGCATGTTAAATATGCCTCTAGATTGGAAAACATAGTGTATATGGCAAGTATAATATATATGGAAAATTTAACTTCAAATTCAAGATTGTGGCTCAATCTCTAGCTAAATTTGTGGCTCCCCGGCATAAAGATAGACCCATAGTGTTTATGTGCACCTCCATGTCTATGTATTCTTTCCCTCAATTGACCAGATGTGCCCCTATATCTATATAAGTTTTTTCCCTACCTCCCACCTTATTTATAAGTAACTAGTGACTGACCCTTCCCTTATGTCTATGTGTCTCAAAGTAGTCTCATTTGAATTGATGAAATATGAATCAACTTTAAAAATTGGTACTAATTTAAGTAGGGGTAGGGTCTCTATCTCTATAAGGATAAGTGTAGTGAACCAATTGATATAACACCACCGCTCATCCCCTTCCTCTCATCATATGGCGTGAAACAACTATTAGGAATATCACATTAGTGCTCACATTATATGGGTGGTTTATTATGTGATATAATTATAAGAGAGATAAATTATTTTGTGTGAGTTGTTTGGTTGTTGACCAAACTCACATGAATAGGATATTGTTGAATAGTTAAATCTAACTCCTTATTTCTAGGAGAATCTTGACCTATAAATATGTAATATGTTTCATATGAAATCAACAAAGAACATTATTGTGTTAACTCTGTCCAAATTCAATATTTGGTATTAGAGCGATGTGATCTAGCTCTGTGATGGAATAAGAATTGTGAAAGGGGTGGCTGTTTATTTTCAAGCCCCATTTAATGCATTCTACTATGCCAATCAAATGGTATCACAAGGAACTGTTTGCTAATGCTTATCTACAATCTCGCATGGATTAGGAGTTTGACTACATAATCTTGGTTTACTCGAATCCAACATGTAGGTGGTCTCTTTGATCAACCACGCCTATATTTTCAAGATATACACACACATGTTACTCATTCTCGCAAATCATGGGATTTTATTATACACATCGTAATAAATCCATTTCATTGAATGATTTCAGCATTTTGGTCTTCACTCATTTTCAAATCCATTTGGCACCATGCATCATGGTACATATACTTATTTTCCATGTCAATTTTCTAATCTAGTGCATTTCAGTTGTGGTTCAACATGTGGGTCAACTTGGACGCTGGACTAGTGTGCCATCGAGATATGTCATTTCAAAGTTTCTTCGCTAATTTAGTCGAAGAATCATTTTATTCATTCCACTTCCAACACATCTCTCAGCATTACAAAGGAAATTAAACAAAAGGAACAATTTTATTCACTCCAAATGTTTCCAATTACTTGCACTCTTACCAGCTTTTACATTTCTTTTAGTCTTTTATTTGTCTTGTCAAAAACAAATTATTTTAGACGTTTTACGGTGGTATTTTGTATATATTGTGTCAAAATCATTTTCATTTGAAAAGTTGTTTTATTAACATTTTAGAGTCAAAATTATATAGATGGATGAAAATCTAAATGGAGTCTTAGTTATTTGTTTTGTATTGTTTTACGTTTAGTAGAATTATGATTAGATTTAATCAATTAGAATTTAGTTTGATATTACAAACTTATAGGATTCAAGTATTCATGTAAAAATATCACAATCAAAAGTTATAATTGTCATGATTTAAAATAAGATTCAAATGTTTCAATGTCGTCAGAGTGGAGTATCATATGTTTTGATTGTATCTTCATCATTTTGAATCATTATAAAGAGTGTCGAATAGTCTTTTATATTTTTGTGTCGTATTTTCAAGAACAAAGTGAAAGAATTATTTTTGAGACAGGTAAAAAATTGTGAGTTATTATCAAATATTGAAAAAAACTTAAAAAAATTCTATACTGGACACATTTTTGGTGGAATCCGACGCCATTTTAAGGCATGTTTTTGAGCTTCATGGTCATATTTCGTTGAGGTAATCTTGGTGTCATTAATCGTAGGTTGGAGGCATCGAGTTTGGATTTAAATCAACAAACTCTTGTTAGTCTCTAACAACGTGGCCACATATTAGTTATGGTGGCATTTTTGTGGTGTGAGTATTTGCTTTTAGTTTTTACAGTGTGTTTCTTTTTAGAGTTCCTATTTTGTGTAGTTTTGGAGTGCAAATGACTTTCGGTGATCCTATAACCGACATGATCCTCTCGATTTGCCATACTTTTTGGAATATGGTCCACTTGTGAATACGTTCACTTGTAATGGTGACCATGTGCAGCAAGATCTAACTAGTAAGATCCAGGTCAATAGTATGTACTTCAATATAGTTTTCTTCTCAGTGTTTATGTGTGGAAATTTCACATTGTGGGGGAACATGACACCAATTTTCCATTTCCATTATGATCCCAAAATGAATAAAGTCAAGGGAAGCTTCTAGTGGCAGTGGCAATTTCCTATGTTGTTCGAGATCAAGTGGCAACAATCGATAACAATGGATACAACTAAGAACATTGTGATTATTAGAGGTAGTAATGTGAAGTATTTCCAGTCTATGTTCTATTTTTCTAGTGTTGTGTATGAGTAGCATAATTCAACAAAATTTCCCATGTTATTCCCCGCATAAGGAGATGTGATGAGAGATGATAATAGTACTTGGCACATCATGATGTATTGTAGGTAAACCACTTGAAAACCTTAATTTTTGGTTCTCGTAAACCACCATTTTCAGTTTGTGCTCAACCAGTTTGAAAACCATCCTTTAGGTTTGTGATCATCTTATGAAATTCACCAGATCATCGAAGGTGCAAGTATAAAGGAAGGCTTTGCCCATGTTTGTAC
This sequence comes from Taxus wallichiana var. yunnanensis, assembly GCA_018340775.1. NCBI lineage: Eukaryota > Viridiplantae > Streptophyta > Pinopsida > Cupressales > Taxaceae > Taxus > Taxus wallichiana. Next base: position 366,263,969 of record CM031235.1, on the reverse strand, counting down.
TAAGGGGGAATGTTAGGAATATCACATTAGCACTCACATTATATGGGTGGTTTATTATGTGATATAATTATAAGAGAGATAAATTAGTTTGGTGTGAGTTGTTTGGTTGTTGACTGAACTCATGTGAATAGGATATTGTTGTATAGTTAAAGCTAACTCCTTATTTCTAGGAGCAACTTGACCTATAAATATGTAATATGTTTCATATGAAATCAACGAAGAACATTATTGTGTTAACTCTATCCAAATTCAATAATAACTCCATTGATAAAATATCTTAGGATTCATCAACTTGTTATCCCTAATGTAACTTTCATTAGTTGAAATAACTAAGGGAGGGTGGTTATGGATTTTATATAGTCAATTTGGGCTCACACACCTTCTCTCTCTATCTAGTGGTTAGCCTAGATGTGTGCACCCCTATATTTACTCATTATTCCCCACCCCTATCCTCAATATAGATATGGGGTAAGAACCCCGAATATAGATATGGGGTGGGATCCCTATATTCTATCTACCTGAAATATCTCCTGAGAAAGAGTGTCATTTTTTGGGTTTGAGTATGTTGATTCATTATCAATCCCTCATCTCACATGGGAATATCTATGACTCTCTCTCGACATGTATACATGTGTTGGTATGATGAGGTAGATAATATTCACTTCACCTATTGGAACTATTTATATAGGTGATTGGATAGTCCCAAGATTTTAAAGTATGTAATCATCCACCGAGATGATATTACCCTTCTTCAAAGATGAAATTAAGGCTTTATGTCCACACTCATGGGGAAAATCATTAAACTATATATTCAAGCAAGTGTCATTATCTTTGGGAATTGTGAGGTTTGTAAAATCTAATTTTTAGACATAAAAATCTCCTCTAAATTTTAGCAACCAATTTATAAGGCCAACCAACCTACAAAAGAAACTATATGTTTTTCCCAAATAAACACCAAATATAATATTTACGCCCTAAAATATTTAGGTCCAATGCTAAAATCTGAAAAATGAGTAAGTATTGACGACATTAGATTTTGAAAAAATATCTTATAGATTATAACTATTAAAGCTATGGGAAAAATTCTATTAGGTGCAAAGTGACCCTAATTCCTCATATTTACTAAAAAAATTAAATTATCATAGTTCTTAACATTTATTTAATATTTATAAGTGTTATATAAGTATTATTTTTTTCTTCATCGATTCCTAGGGATACGGCCCTAGCCTGCTAAAAATTATTACATGAGGTATCTATCCTAGATAAAACCTACATCTGGGACTCCCATGGAGATTACAAGCACATTATCATGCTAATTGAAACCAAAACTATGGGAAAGAGCTGATAACCAACTTTACAAAACCCATAAACATATCTAGATTTTTAGTACAAAACTACTTCCATACATAAATCCCTAAGACAAAGAACCATATACCCGAGAACAAGAACCAATCGGACTGACAAAGAAGATCGAAAATCAAGAAGCCAGTAAAAGTCAAAACGAATGTACCACTCGGATCCACCTTGCTTAAATCCGCGTCAAAATATCCTTTTCTCATCTTAGAGGATGAAGACAAATCAACACAACACTCCGACATATGTAATTTAGCCTCAAACGGAAGCACAATACTCCCGAGAGCTCACTACCACCTTAAGACCATGCGCCATAGTCAGATCCCTCATGTCAAATAATTAATATGGCATCAAGGCTAATCGGTGCTATTCCAACTTTACATGCTCCTTGTGTAAGATAAATTGATCGAAGAATTTGAAAGGATATTCATGACACTTAACTGTCATTAAGCCATATCAAAGACGTTCCGCCTCCCAATTGACTAGTTTGGGTCTGTAGCATAAGCCTTTTCATACTCTCACAAATATCGGCCTCTTCTTCTTCTTTGAACTTCTCTCGCAACTAACCACACTTTGTTAAGCCAATTTTACATTGCCACATTTATGATCTTTCCATCCATCCAAGAAGAAAATGACTCCTCGACAACCTCCCTAGTCACTTCTCACTTCCTCTTTGTAAGGACAAACCTCCATTCAAGCCAATAAAAACATACCCGACACTTTCAAAACCGAGAGCCATAGAAAACACAACTACAAAGCAAACCGAGGTGCATAGAAAGCTAAATGACTCAAGTGTATAAAACCACCCATCCCACCACACAATAGATGTAGGTGCATAAGTACCGAGGATCATAGAATATATTTCCAATCCTATATAGCATATTCCCCTTAAAATGTCATAAATGACTGATCTTCAAGCTAACTTCACCCCGTCATTATGATCCACCACCTTTACATCATGAGAAATTAATGTCATGATGTCAACCAGAAATTATTTTCCCAAAACTATTGATTCAAATGATAATCATTCCAAACATTCACCCCTCTATTAGCTAGATGATCTGCAACATGATTCTCTTATCTTTTTATGTGAGAGAAATTAATCCCTAAGAAGGAGGGTAAGATATTCCTAATGTTTATACCAAGCACCAAGAGACCAACAATTTAGAAATTTAACTTGAGCTGCACCCAAAATTACCTTCGAGTCTCCTTCAATCCAAAGGTTCAACCACTTCCTTCACTCTTCTTGTAAACATAAATAAAGAGCCATCCCCTCTAAATTATTCTTTGAAGACCATCCACAATCCAAAGCCAAGGTTAGAAAAGGTTGGCAGTCTCTATCTCTAAAAATGCAACCACAACCTACTCTCTCTCAGAATCCTTTTCGTTGTGCCATCAAAATTCAATTTAATCCACCCCACAGCTGAGGGACCAATGAATCACCTGATTTACCTTGTTCCCATTATAAGGAAAGTGTTATATAAGTATTATATTTATAGTATAATTAACATTTATTTTATTAATATATGCACCCTTCCCTCATCTACAACATCAAAAACCTTTGAAATATTCTTAACACTAAGAAAAACACATGTTCCTTAACCATAGAAACATGTATGCGTTATATAGTGCATACACGCTTTTGGTTTTGGAAAATACCAAACCTAAAAACAAGAGTGCAAACGCATTATTTAAAACCATGTACGTGTTTTATTCGATTTCATTTTTGGCCAATTTTTGCACCCCATCTTTGTGCACTTACCCTACATTAAATACTAAAACTAATTGTAAATATAACATTTAGAATTAAATATTGAGGTTTGAAAATTTTATGAAAAAATGGAGTGGTGGATGGTTTGCATCAACACCACCTATCATGAAGTGGGATGTCGATAATCTAGCGTCACATGCATTTTGTTCACTCATCAACTCCCTTGTTTACTCCCGCATGTTTGTAATTACCTATCCTCACACCTAAATTATTTATATTCACACCAAACTAAGAAAATGGTTTCTAAGATAGGTTTGTGTGAGCAAGGTTATCTCTGTAGAGAACAAGAATCTGGTGGATGAGATGTGAAGGATGAGTGTGTTGGTAGAAGGTTTATACAAAATATGAAACATGAATGAAGTTATCCAACATGACATTGTGTTGGTTGTTTCATTATATTTTTAGGGAAAATAAATTAGAGAAAGTTGTCAAACTTTGTGAAGAAAGAAAGAAACATTCTTATCTATGCACTATTTCTAACTCTTATTAAAGCACCATGTATTATTTTTTCTACCTTTTTGATGAGTTTGGGTTATTGATTGATAAAAGCATGAATGTGTCCTATTCTATCCTGAAATATTTCATTTGAATGCATCCCAATTTTTCCTAGAATATTACATTTGAATGCATCTCAATGTTTCCTCATTTGCTATGAAGTCACACTTTGTAAATGGGTTATTTCTTAAGAACTTTGATCCAAATATCCCTAATCAGCCACTTCCATGGTGCTCAAGTTTGTAGTATCTCGAAGGACGTAGATGATAAACACCAAAATACGAGACTTTTAGAGTGAATGTATCGTCTAGAAAAATATTTGATGCTTTTATGTCACAATGGATTATTTGTGGAGAAAGTTGAAAATGCATATATGTTATTGAATTTTATACCTCTATGGAAATCCATAGGTACATTTCCCTAGTAAGATTTTTTTGTACTAAGATGCTAACTATAGAAATACTATCTCACTTATGGTAGTTGTTTCTTACTATACATATAACATGATCATACTACAATGGAAGTAGAACTAAATCATGATTATCATCAAGAAAACTAGTAATACACCCATGAACATAAAAGGAAATGTACATGATCAAGATCCATCACATAAGTGCTTCAGAATCACTTCATTATATTCATTAGTCAAAGTACATAGTAGCCAAGATTACATCAAAAGAGTTCCATGTATGAAGATATTTATAGTAGCAGAGCTTCACACATTACAAAGCTCACCATCACACATTACACATTTTTACTAACTATCTCCCTCTCTTTTTCTCATACTCACACACACACACACCTCTCTTTCTATCTCATAAAACCATACATAAGAGGAAATCTCAAGGAATATCCTCTTAACCACTCATCATTACATGAGAAATCCTGAAGGAATATTTCATGATTTCCCTACCACTACCCAAGAACATGCCAAATGTCATCATGTGTTTCCCCAATCAAGTGTCCCTTAGCATGCATGTGCCAACTAATCCATAACAAAATCGCTCCTTATCCTTTCATGATAACCATATTGATGCCCTTGAAATATCCTTTCCTTGAGCTACAAGTCTCCATAGCTTATCCATATCTGTATCTAGTCACTTTTTCATTCATTCCCTAAACGCTGTGTCCTTTCCTGCTGTCCAAAACTCACTAAGTCCCAATCCATCCTGCCTAGGTGCACGAGCCTTCACACATCTCCAAGAACTACTTCCACATGTGCCTTCACGCCCTACTTCCATGCACCACCAAGCTTCACACCTTAGGTACTTAGTTAATTTAGGGGTCCAACATCACCCCACACTAATTTGATTTCCACCCCAAAATCCTTTGTGCTTCCCAAACAAAGTCTTGATGACCAAAATATGCTAAGGAAAGAATGTTGCTCCTTCAAAGAATAAAGAATAGTGGAATTGAAAGAATCTAAATAAAGAATTGAAGAATGGAAGAATATGCTATGTGACCAATTGGAGGAGTTTAGGAACTCCACATCTATCTCATCCTTCAACTTCTCCCAGGCCTTCAATTCTAATAAGGCCTTCCCTGGCACTTCTCCCATGACATTGGGCACTTGGTCTAGGGTAATTTCCTCCACCTTCCCCTTTAACGCATTGATAGCTACCACTAGCTCTGTAGACACCTTCAACTCATCCATCCACTCAATGATGGAATCCCAAAGTTCGCTAATCCTAAAGTCTAGCTTCTCACGCTTCATTTTGATTTTATCCTTCTGAGTTGTGGTGTTAACAACCAACTGTGCATTTGGCCTTGTTGGTGGGGATGGTCTCTTATAAATCCTTGAGGGTGGCCTCCTCTTCTGTCACCCGCATGTCAATGATGGGCTCACATTTTCTGTAGTTGTTGAAGCCCCTATCTGTCCAAGTATATTTTCTTCCTTGAGTTGGGTGAGCAAGTCCTCCAACTCAGTGATCCGGGCTTCAACGATGACTTTGTTTTCCTCTTTCTCTTTGTGAGCTCTGCAGTTGGGGCCCATGCCATCCTTGATGTTTGTGAGAAACATCCCCACAAGGTCTTCAAGATATTCCATTTCATCCCCATAGTCTATTTCCTAGCCTAGCTCACCAATGTCAAACATTGTCCCAAAATTCTCTTCACGAGGGCATCCAACTCAGTCATATGCTTCCTTAGTTCATGCACTGTTCACCCCTTAATCCCTAGCATTCTATCTATCTCCTTTTCCTTGTTCTTTTTTTTTGTGACTAGGGTCCAAATAGTGGCTCCTACATCCAAGTTGCATTAGATCACCTCCAAAGACATATTTTGAAGCACATTGCATGCTTTCTCATCTATTAGGTGGTTAGGATCCACCACCTTATATGTTTCTCCTCCTTTCTTCTTCGATGATGGATGGTCTCTCATCACATGATCATTGACCTCAAACTCATAGCTCTTTGGTGGTAATGCATGTTCCAAGCTAAGCATCTTCCTGGTTCTAGGGCACACCCCCTTCTTGATCCATCAAATCCCATCCATGTATTTTTTCAATGGGAGGGTGGCTTGAACCTTGCACACAATACCTTCATGGGGTCATCCATGAAGTCCATATGTGGGGACATGGGTGTCCACTTCTTCCTTGTAGCTTTGTGCTTTGTCCTCTACTTCTTTTCTCCAGGGGTGAATCCTTTATCCTCCTTTATAGTAAAGGAGTCCCCCTTATCTCCCCTTGGGCTAGCAGTTTGTGTTGGGGAGGCCTCACATGTTGGGATCTTCTCAGGTCCTATAGAGTGCTCCTTTCCTTCCTCATGCACTCTTCCCACATCCGTGGCTTTAGCCTCAACTTCTTTCTCTTCCAGCTCTACTTCCAACTCTACCTTGAAGGTGGTGGGGTCTTCTTCTTCACCTTCCTTCGAGCTTGTTGTGGGGCTCGATGCATCATGTGTCTTTTTCTTCTTTTCTTTAGGATCTTCCTCCTCTTCCTTCTCTTTCTCATGCCCCCGGTAATGAGGCCTTGGCACCACCTTGTAGTGAAGTGTTGGCACCCTTGCTACCATTGTGGTGCGTGTAGTACTTCCTCTCCAGAAGTATCTAACTTACCTTCACTTTGTTCTTCTTCTTCTTCCTCTCCTTCAACCTATACCACTTTCATGGGTGGGATTGGCACCTCCCATGACTTTGGAAAGGGGGATTCTATAACCTCCACTTCAATCCCCCTTGTGTTTTGGGGGCATAGCTACTACATGAACACCCAATGGATGGACATACCCTTTGATGGTAACGCTGACTTGAGGGTGCAAGTCCAAAAATATGCTCCAAAACTTTGACATAAGCAGGTCAAGTGCCATACTTGTATGTCACGTGCAAATAATGTATGGACATCAACATCCACTTTTCTTCATCAAAGACCAAATTATACATCCTTTATTTGGTTGATGGCACACTTCATATACTTAGCAATAAATGTGAAGGGGAGCTTGCACCATGGCCCCATCTCTCCCTTGGCCATCATAAACTTTTCTAGGAAAAAATGTTGTGTAACTACGAGTTTTACCTGATCCCCAAAACTTGTGGAAATTCATGGGGATGCACCACTCATTCTCAAATGATTCACGTAACCATTCAAACCACATGTTCATCCAAGCCTTGTAGGCTCGAGATGGTCCCATCACAAGTGAACTTTGCAAATTGAACTACAGGGGATGAGTGCACCGGTGGGTGAACCCATATGTTCCCATCTGGCCCATCTAGGGACACCAATCTCCCAGAATATGATCAATATAAGTATGGAGCCCCATGTGATTTTTTCTCCTGCCTCATTCTATACTCATGCTTCTTCAACAATGTCATTTGCGATAAACTCTACAAAATTATAATGTGCCCTTTTTGACACTCTTATAGGCCACATACAAGAACCTCCTATTGATGTTTTTCCACCTCTCTATGTGCACCCATTTGTAACTAATGAGCCAGAGGTGACTCTCAATGTTAGGTTCTGGAGATCCACAATCACCTGTGCCCTTCCTCCTCTTCTCATAGTTCAATTTCTTCACTAGCTCCTCAATCTTTGTAGTGGCACATAAATCAAGTGCCATGTCCTCACCAGTGTTCTACAGCCTATAACTATCCTAATCAAGTGGCTTGTAATCCTCATCCTTCTTCCCACGAAGTAGAAGAAGTCCTCATGCACCCGACATTAACCACCTAAACAACAGGGTGGGTTTCACAAAGAAAGGAAGCTCCCATAGCTACAAAACTCCAGTCTTTTGTAGTTCTTGTTATACCGAGTCATCAACCTTAGGTTTCCGAGCTCATCCACTATTGGAGTGTCTAAAACTAAGTCTTCCCACATCATTTTTTTTTTCACTTGTCCTGTGGTTGTATTCACTTGATCTTGCACTTGTATAACTTTGAACTCCACTTTTCTACCTTGATAACCCCTGGGGTACTACATTTCTGAGTAAATCTCCACGAGATCCTCCTTCTCCACCACCGTCTCTTTGTTTGAGCTTTCTTGGGTGCCATCTTATTTCTTCTTTCTTCTTCATGCCCTAGGTGCTTTGAACCTCTCCTTTTCCTTCTCCTAGACTCGATGACTTCTTTCGCTTCTCTCTCACGCAAACCCCTTTCCTACTTTGTTGTCTTCTTTCCTCCTTGCAATGCCCCAAGACTACACTATAACTTACACAATTCCACTGGTTCATGATAAGTACCTCACTTCACTCTTCTTTGTAAAACCCTCATCGCACTTTGAGCTCGGGAGCACAAAAGAAATTTTCTAAGGAAAAGTAGTCAAAATGACTACTCTTACCTCCTATTTATACTTTTTCAATGCCTTAGAGTTCCTCCACCATGTGTCTTAACGTCACTTTTTAATAGAGCACTTTATTTCACTTAAATCAACTTCTCACGACTTCCCTCATGCATCACAACTATAACCTTCTGCACTCCAACACTACTTCACTACCATAGACCTCCTTCACATGTGTTACCATGCCAAAGTACATAACCTCCACTACATTTGTCCACCAAGTAGTTCCCAAGGTGTTTCCTACCTTATGTTATACTGTATGATCTTTCCCTTTTCATGGTGGTCTTTAAACTTTTCTCAACACACCTTTATAACCACACAAATTCAAACACCTTAACCATCATTCTGCTCGTTCTTCTACCTTTTGTGCTAATCGTTCCCATCAATCCATTGTCAAAAGAATTTGTCAAACATATTCAACATATCTGCTACTTCACCCCACACAAAAATGTATGTGTGGTCCTCTACATAAAATCTCTTACAATGTAATTAGCTACTGGCGCACCAACACGCAATGTAAAAACCCAAAAAATGATGACAAAGGAAACAACCAAAAGGGAAAAGCATTAAAGGAAACCTAATCTAATTGGAAATACTACCTTATTTTTAAACACATAAAGCCTTATTTATAGTAGGGCTTCAACCTACTCCCATTGAAATATCCTGGCAACCTTGTCCCATCCAACACTTGCAACTGGCACATGCCTGAATCAAGGATGTAAGATATAATATATGGCCCTAACCAATGGAATTTGAGTTTCCCAGGATGGCATAGAAATTTAGAGTCATAAAGTAAAACCATCTTGCCCAACCTCAAATTGTTTATTTTTAATGTGATGATCGTATGCCATGATTTTTGTCTCACCTTCTCAGTCTTCTGACTCCACCTAGCAAGTGATCACCTTTCATCCAATTACATTAACTTATCCATGCACTCTTGTAATGCTTTCTCATCACAATCCTCCTGCGCACACAATACACAGAGAGAGGGAAACATAAATTCTACTAGTAAAATAGCTTCTACACCAAACACCAATTGAAATGGTGTGGCCTTGTTCAATCTCTTGTAGGTTGTCCTATACGCCCATAATACGGATGAGACTTTGTCATCCCAATCTTGTCTCCCAACATCACAAATCTTGGTCAACGTGTGACTTAGTATCTTGTTAAATGCCTCGATGGTTCCATTAGCTTGAGGGTGATAAGGGGTAGTCTTGTGATGAGCCACCATGAACTCTAGCCAACAAAATCCTAATTGTCTCATTCAAAAATGTGTACCCCTATCACTAGTCAAGCTCAACGGACACCCATACTTGTTGATTATATTTTCCCATAGAATCTTTGTTGTTGTGTGGTTGTTGTGTAATCCTTCATAGGTGCTTCCTCCACCCACATGTTAAGTAATCAATACAAGTAATGATATAGCATGAACTAGTCCTTCCTTGGCATAGGTGAAATAGGTCCTACAAAATCAATCACCCACTTCTCAAATGGTTCAACACTAGCTATCGGCCTCAAGGGCATTTCATCTCTTCTTCCTCTAGCTTGCCAAGGCACTGAAAATGATCACATGCCTTGCAAAACTCGATACAATCTTGTAAATGCTTTCCCACCGAGACCTACTAGTAAAAATCTTCCATGCAGTGGCATTTCCTGCATAGTTGTCCTCCTGTAATTCCACCATGTGCTTCCTCCATGATTGCAGTGCATGCTCATGCTCTAACACGCACCGACGTAAGATCTCATCATGGCCTAACTTGTATAAGTCTCCACCAATTAACATGTAGGGTGTGATGCGTATAGCTAACTGTTTTCTCTCTAAAGTCTTCATTCCTTCCGAATGTCATACCTATTTTGAGAAACACAACAATATCCTCTAATTCATAGGGTGCACATGCTAATATCTAAACAATTGTGCATCTGGCATTGTATCCTCAATGCTCTGTGTCCTCCCTAAGTCTATCCTTGATAAATGGTCAGGTCCTAAATTACTTTTACCTAGTTTTACAACAACCATAAACTCAAACTCTTGAAATAATAGGACCCACCTACATATGTGCCCTTGTAAAATGGGCTTGTTTACCAAGTACTTCAATGCCATGTGGTCCATGTAGAATATAAAGGGTGTTTCCTAAGAAGATACTTCCTAAATTTGTGTAGTGTGTAGATCATCGACAATGCCTTGTGCTTGGTAGTAGTATAGTTCTTCTCTCTAGGTGTCAACTTCCTTGCAAAACAAAGAGGGTGATCAACAATCCCCTCACCAAGTTATGCCAACACTGCTCCAATTTCCATCCCTAAGGCATCAACATGTACATGGAATGGCTTATCCCAGGAAGGAAAGCGTAATATGGGTGCAAATGATAAGCCTATTCTTCAATGTATCAAATGCCATCTGTGCACCTCTCCCCAATGAAATGTACTTCTATGTGCTTTAGCAATCCCTCCAATGGCACGGTGATCTTGGCATATCCCTTAATAAATTTTCTTCACACCACGCCCTAAGGAATTCATGCACTTTGTGATCACCCAAGGTTTCCCTAATCTAAAAATAACACAACTTTGGCAAGATCCACCAAAGAAGCCTTCCTTACATATGATATGCCCCAATAGGGTTCCAAAATGAGTAGTGAAAACACATTTCTTAATGTTGAGAGATATAATCAACTACAACACCTCTCAAACATCAACCACAATATTTTCGCAATGGTCCTTTACTAGTCCATAAATTGTCCAATCATCAAGGTAGACTTGAAGAAACTTATGATGAAGTCCATAATCTTGAACCACAATGTGTGAAAACACAACAGTGCATTTTATTCACTTCAAAAGGCATGATCAGTAGAAAAAAATTATTAGGAATTAATTTGTCTTTTCTTGGAATAATCCTTCTCAATTCTAACCTAATGATATCTTGAGAATCCATCTGTGAAAGAATAGATCTCACTGACACGAAGACAATATCCTTAGTGAAGGGGTTGTAAAGGGTCTGACACATACCACATTAAAATATCATCCACCAACACAAATCCTTATCCTCCAGATCCTTTTAATGTCGATGGCCATTAGTCTTATTCATTACATTCCTCTTGCATCAATGATGCCTGCTCAACAAACCATCTTGAATTCACACTTGAATTCACACACACTATTCAGATTCACAAACACATCTTCAGTAAACCCTATTGTATGTCCTTCATTTGATCCGTACTCAATAAAGAGTGGCACAAGAGGCGGTTTTACTTGGTAAACAATGGAGTACCGATAAACACGTATGGGCCCAAAGGGTAACCCATAAAGAATATCCAATTCTAGTTTTTACTAAATACCCATGATAATACCCTTCTGTTATATTATCGAATGAAAATATCCCCTATTTTTTCCATGTATCCACTCCCCAATTCAATTACAATTTTATTTACTTTTAAAACCCTAATATCGAAATGAAAATATATCAATTTGTAATTTTTAATATGCATTTTCTCCATGAAAATAGTTTGAAGCCATAAAGACCTAATAAAATTACCTTTAAATGTTAAAGTTCATTTATCAATAGTTCCTTTAAATAATTAAGATATCCCGAGAATAATATCACTTATGTTGAATAATCTCACGCTCAATCCTAGTTTTCTACCATCTTATTATTTCTCCTTAAGAATCTTTTAATTGATATTTCTTTATTAAAATAGAGATTATAATTCAAATCCCTATAATCAATACAAATCCTTATCTTTTAAGGTATCCTTCCTAAAACTAGGGTGAAATTTTAGTTTTATATATCCATTAAACCTTCCTTTCCTTTGGCCCACCCTCTAATCTACCCCCATTCCCGATGTAATCATCTTTTAAATTAAACTCTTTCCCCCTCATGACCTAAGATATTGACTTTAGATTTCGCATTCATTCGGTATGATCTCTTTGAACCTCACATGCCCTCCTTAGGATATTTCTATCTAATCTCTCAAAGAGTGGTGAAATCCCTTAAGCTCATGGTACCCACACGAAAACAAATCCTAAAATTCACACAACAGATCAATAATATTTTAAACCTCCCTTTTTACCAGACTAGTAATCCCCAATAGTAGTCTCCTTAGGTTCCGTATCCGAGCTAATGTTAACCTTCTTAGTTTTTAGGGGTTCATGGTAGGTGCGTGCTTGCTCATCAACACTATCTATTACCTCATGCGTACCGATACAATATGGTTAACATCTAAGTTTTCCACTTCTTCACCATCGATCACATAGACCAAATTCCCTTTCTCTTTTTCCATGCAAAGTGCGCTTACGATGTATTTCCTCTATATCTTCCTCATCAAAGTGCTTCTAAGTCAAGCTCTCCCAAAAAATCCAGATTCTATCCTCTGCCATGACACTATCCCCCATAGTTAGGCATTTAACAACCTAAGTGCCTCATGCACCAATGGATTTATACTTCTTTACTCAAAGGTTTGAATCAAGTCATCTTTCAACTCCCACCATTTTCTGTATCTAACGGCATAGTTCCAAAATGAATGTAACATGCGTGCGCGTAGTCTTATAAGGTGAAGTAAAGCTTATGCACCCATAAATATGGAGGAAATTATTTTTTTGCCTTCCATCCAGGCCTTCTCACTATTTGGACGTGAAACGAGGTGGTTCCTTCCTATAATAGTCTTGTATATAAGAGGTTCATTACTTCGGAGAAACCTAACAGAGAACATGATTCTCACCTCATGCCACTCTAGAAGGTTATCGCGATGGGTTTCCACCAATGTACCATGCGTCCCTCAAGCAAAGTTATAGCTAATCATACTTATCCTTTCGATCTAACATCTCCACTGGGTCTCCATTGCTCGCAGGAAAACATCAAGGTTAGCTCCCCTAGTGTAACTTAGAAATTATTTCCTCCCATGTGTGATTGACTAATCACCTTTGTTAATCTTGTCATAGAACCTCATAACTACCTTTTGAAATAACTCATATGTCCATGTGCCCAATTGTCACATGCCACACTAGTGGTATCACTTACGATTGATCATCTTCCCATTGAATAAATCCTTCCTTCTTTGATGCCCAATCTTAGAGTCTCCGATAGTGCACACATAGATTCTATCTAGGTCTCCTTCTCCCAAGGGTTCAGTATAGGGTGTTGAATTTCCATCTGTCAAAGGGATGATAAAATATTCCTCATTTTTCTCAAAACTTATATATCCCTTATTGAAACATAAGTCAACATTGTTTTTATAACACCAGGGCACCCAAGTAATGCAGGAAAATTTTCCACCTCAAGAAATTCCAAGACTTTGAAGTCTCCAAAGAATTTAACCCCTTAGATAGTGATAACAAGCATCCTTAAAAACACCAATGGGCATTACCTTTTTCTTGTTAGCCATATACAACACATTTGAGGATGATTGTAATGGGGGCCTTCCCATTTGATTCCATGCATCTAAAGTGAGAAAATTAACTTCCATACCCATGTCAATCAGAATATTTCTTAGGAGCCATCCATCAACTACTACATTCAAGGTAATCTCCTTATCATAGTCAATGTTGTGAGGAGGAAGGTTAGCGTGCAAGACCTTGTTTCACTCTCTCCTCCAATATATAATATTTTATCTTCATAGACATTCTCCTAACAGAAAGGGATGATATTCTCTTTCTTAGCATTTTTACATAACTCCTTGACTTCATCCATATCCTTCTGTGGAGCCTCAACACTCTTCTTTTTCTCTAACTTCCGCGACTACTCCTTTAGGCACTAGGATCTCTCCTTGTAGGCTTCAAATCACATCCATGGTCTCCTGATAAACTTCCTTCGATAAGCGGGGTTTGGATACTTCCCATGCCCCAAATCTTCTCTTGTGACTAGTGTGTTAGGTTGTGGAGCCTATTTTTATGTGAGGAAGTGTTAAAGACTATACACTAAGAGTACTTGTACTTCCATAGTTGTCTCACTAGGGTTCAAGGCCGTTTAGGCAGCCCCGAGTAAGAAGGGTTCGAGGTCCAGCCCCCAATTTTTTTTTTTCCTTAAAACGTGCTCGATATATCAGGAAATGTTCTTTTCTCATATGGGTGGGATTTTTGACCCATAGGTTTATGGGATGGTTTTGGCCCATGGTTTTAATACCCACGGTTTTGTAAAACTGCTTAAGTAGTTGTCTATTTATATGGTAGATATAATGTAACATTGCAGATGTGTTTTGAATTCAGTGTGAATTCTGTGAGAATTTGTTGAGCATGGCTCCAAACATATCCGGGTATTATATTGAGAGATTGGTGGCTTGTAATAAAATCTAAGCAAGTGATTTTTGGTGGACGTATCCCAAATTGGGTGAACCAAGTTAAATACTATCTCTTTGTGTTGTGTTATTTTATTCTACACTTTTATTTGAGATATGTAATAATTTATACATATTAGTTTCTACTTTTTTGCGATTCTGTGAGGGATTATTCTCGCATAGTTTATCTCTTATTTCCTAACAATTGGTATTAGAGCCTCGGTTTGGTTTGTTGAAGTGTTGAATCAAAGGGAAAGTTTTATCTTGAGTGGGAGCTATGTCGAGATGATGGAAGATATAGGGTTGATAAATTCAATGGGTAGAATTTCAGTCTTTGGAAGATGCAGATGAAAGATTACCTTTATCGAAGGGTCTTTATATTCTCATTATCTAAGAAAGTGAACAAACCCTCGAGCATGATAGATGCGAAATGGGATTTTTGGATAGGAAGGAACTTGGGACAATCTGGATGTGTCTTGCATCTTTGGTATTATTTAATGTTTCAAAGGAAAAGACTACAAAAGAACCGATGGATGCATTAGGAAGTTGAATGAAAACCTCTCGCCTCAAATAAGATATTTTCAATGAAAAATTTGTTTAATATCAAGATGTCATATAATGGTTCAAAGTAGTAGATCATTTAAACTATTTTAATATGGTTGTAAATATGATAGCTTCGGTTACGATAGAATTTGATGAAGAAGTTAGGTTTTTATTAGTTATGTGCTCTTTACCCAAGAGTTGGAATAGCCTGTAATAGTGGTAAGCAACTCCATTCCAACTAACTCAAAGTTGAAGTTTGAGGATGTTGTAGGGTGATTCTAAGTGAGGAAATATGAAGAAAAATCTCTAGGGAATATTCTACTTCAGAAATGCTTTGATAGTGGAAACTAGAGGGATACAAAAGAATAGAGGAAGCCGTGGAAAATCAAAGGATTAGGCAAGGTCAAAATCCAAAAGCAAGATAGTATGCTAGCATTGTGGAAAGTCTGGGCATGCAAAGAAGGACTGTTGGGAGCTTTGGACAAGAAGAAACAACAGGAAGAAAACAAGGAGGAAAATGTGGCAACAGGTAATGTATGTCAGGATGCTTTGATTCTTTCTTTGCACAATATTACTAAATCTTGGGTTTTATATTTGGGGGCTTCTTTCCATGCTACTCCACATAGGCATTATTTTGTTGATTATGTTCAAGGAGATTTTGGGCATGTTTTTCTTAGTGATGATGAGCCTTGCAGCATAGTTGGAAAAGGTTATGTTTAGGTTAAGATGTAGAATGGGAATACTTGGCTATTGAAGGATGTCAGACATGTGCCTACATTAAGATAAAATTTGATATCGGCGGGGCTAGTTGGGAAGTGATGGTTGTATTGTGATATTTACAACGGACTCTTGGAAGGTTACTAAGGGTGCTCTTGTGGTGGAAAGAGGTAAGAAGGTTGAAATCTTGTATTTAACCACTTATAGCACTAACGTTTGTAATCTTGTGGCTTCAAAAGTAGATACAACATTGTGGCACTATAGGCTTGGTCATATGATCCATAAGGGTATGGAGATCATAAAGAAGGATTTTCTAGATATACATAAATAGGTTTGGAGTTATGTGAGGATCTGCATATATGGAAACCGAAGCGAGTAAGGTTTCTCAAGGTTGGACCTACAAAGAAAGAGAGTAAGTTAGAGTGGTGCATTCTGATGTGTGGGGCTCGCTCAGGTATCATCTCTTGGGGTTTAAGTTATTATGTTACTTTTATTGATGATGCAACAAGGAAAGTTTGGGTTTATTGTATTAGAAACAAATCTGATGTATTTGAAACTTTTTTTAAATGGAAAGCCTTGGTAGAGAATGAAACAGGTCTTAAGCTAAAATGTCTCAGGTTAGATAATGGAGGGGAGTATTGCAGCAATGAATTTGATGATTATTGTTATAAGAATGGAATCCTTGGGAAAAAGATAGTTCCATGAACTCGTAGTAGAATGTGGTGTCAAAAAGGATGAATGAACAATAATGGAACATGCTAAGAGCATGAGGTTAGATGCAGGATTACCTCTTTCTTTTTGGGCAGAAGCGGTGAGCACAATTGTGTACTTGATCAACAGAGGACCTTCAAGTGCCTTTGATGGAGGCATACCTAAGGAGGCTTGGTATGGTAAGAAAGTTGATTATTCATTTCTTAGAGTCTTTGGATGTGAGGCGTTTGTCCATATAGACAAGGATGATAGAACCAAGCTAGAGGCTAAATCAAAAAATATACTTTCATTGGTTATGGTGGTGATGACTTTGGATATAAATGTTGGAGTATTAAGGATAAGAAAATCATTCGATCTAGGGATGTGGTCTTTAATGAGAAAGTCATGTATAAGTAGTAGTTGCAGGAAAATAGGGAAGAATCCAAGAAAGAATATGCAGCTGGTAGAGGATCTTCTAGATGGGAAAGTGACACATGAATTAGTTCAGGAACCTCCTTAATAGGAACCCCAAACTCCTATATTGAGGAGGTCTTCTAGGGTAAGAAGAGAGCTGAACATTTTTCTCCTTCTCTTTATTATTTATTACTCACTAATAGTGGAGAGATAGATAGATTTGATGAAGCAATGCAGTAGATGCCAGAAGAAGTGGAGCAAGCCATGGATTAGGAGCATCGGGATCTCATGGATGGAGAACCGGACATGGATTTGGTAAAGCTACCCCGAAGGAAAAGAGCATTACTGAAACAAGTGGGTGTTCGTAGTCAAAGAGGAAGAAGGAGGAAAGAAAAGATACAAGGCTCCATTGGTGGTTAAGGGGTTTTGCATAGAAAAAGGTATAGATTTTGATGATATTTTTTCTCATGTAGTAAAAATGAATTCTATTAGAATCTGTTCTAGGAATAGTTATAGCAAGAGAAGACTTTCACTTAGAACAAATTGATGCAAAGACTACATTTCTCCATGGTGATTTGGAGGAGGAACTATATATGCAGCAACCAGAGGGCTATGATGTCAAAGGTAAAGAGGAGATGGTGTGCAAACTGAAGAAGAGCTTGTATGGCTTGAAACAAGCTCCACGTCAATGGTATAAGAAATTTGATAGCTTCATGATGGAGCAAGGTTATATTAGATGTCATTTTGAGTTGCATGTGTATATAAGGAAATTTGAGGATGAAAGTTATATTATCATGTGTCTAGTGTTTTCTATAAAGATCATCAATTACAAAAGGACTCGAGGAATGAGAGTATGAGAATGAGCAGTAAAGGCAACATGCAGTAATTATAGATAACAGAGTAATTCTTTATGTATGCGGTTACAAAGAATTGAAACAAGATCATTTGTATCGTATAAATAAGATGGAATTTAAAGACACAAAGTTCTCAAATAACATCCGCCGTAACACAAAGTTTCTTAACATAACACAATTCATTAATCAAGGACACAAAGTTCCTTCTTGGTTATACAAGATCACCATGCTTGCAAAGTTGAGAGTATGCAATCGGCAAGACTAACAAACTAGAGACAAATGATCTTCACAAAAATTAAATGAAAGCTTAGGGATAACAGAGATCAGATAGACAAAGAATGGAAAGCCCTTCTGTATTGATTTCTTTATGATCTATTTACACTTTCGGAAAATAAACCAAGTTCTTCCTCCTTCAAAATGGCGTGGAGAGGCCATTATATAGCTTACAAATCAGCTTACTCTTCAGAACTACTTCTTTTAACTAAAGATTAGTTAAGGATTGCCAATCGCAATACCTCAACTTTTTACAATGAATTCGAGAAAAGAATTAGAAAGAAGAGAAAAGAATAAGGAGAAGAAGACAGTGGTTACACCGGGAGGGACCCACTGACTTCAAAATTCACTGCCTGAATCTCTTCAATGCCTCGGCTATGTCTCTGCCACGAGGGACTGACGTGTTGGCTGTAGACTGACCCCAAAATCCGAGACACTTCTCCATTTCTTTATCAAACTCGACATGAGTATGATAATCTTTATTTGCTTCTTCAATGGCAGATTGAAGAGAGCAGATCTCCTTCATTTTCTCTTTGGAGATGGAGCTTTCCTCGAATAGATTATCTTTGACAAAAGCTCTGAATTGAGCTTTGATTTCTTGCAAGGAAAGGGGCACACCAGAAGTTTCATCCTGAAGATGACAATGTATATCTTTGAAAGCAGATACAACCAGTGTCTTGAAAGCTTCACCCTTCTGCCAGCTATTCTTCAGCTCTCCCAAAGCCTCCTCCAAGACTTTGATCTTCCACTCCACGCTGTAAACCCAGGACTTTGACAGATTATCCTTTTCGCATCATCAAAAACCTTATTCACCAATAAAATGTTCTCATCTGTCTGTCCCATGAGACGGAGGTCTACTATGCAACTGCTCCAGAGTTTGAGCTCTTTATCTATGACCCCGATAGTGGAGGAGAGCTTCACAGCAAATTGTTCACCTTTCCGTGGAGTTTGAAAGCTTCATCGATGAAGTTCAATCCCGCAACAAGCATATCTTCCACCATGGCCTCCATAGCTCTCGCCATAGACATGTAATACTTGTGCATGTCTTTGATACTCAGTACTTCATCTTGGCTCAAAATTACAGGTGGTGGAAGAGTAGTCAATGGGGTAGGGTCCAAAACTTTGTCCTTAGACAAAAGAGATTTGATAAAACTTGTGAGAATCTGGGCTTGTTCCTCCAACTGTTCAATAGTTTGCTGCCCTTTCTCTACCCTCCCAATGACTCTCAGGACCGCTTCCTGAGGTCAGGATCTCACCTTCAGGAGTAGACTCTCCCATTGGAATTCTTGAGAGTTCTAAGTCAGATGCCTGCAAGTCCTACTCCGATTTGTCCACTGTAGGCTTAGCAATCTCCAGGAATTGCTGACCTTGAGCATCAGACACTATTCTGGAGGTGATTTTGGCTTTCTTGGCACGAGAAGGAGTAGTGCCCAACAAGGCTGCCACAGCATCAAAATTTGGCCCTGAGCTCCGAGAGGAAGATTTCCTCTTTCTACTGTCAACAAAAGGTTGAACCCATGCAAAAGAGGAAGAGGAAGCAGCAGGAGGGGCAAGAGGACCAAGAGACATAGAGCTCATGACGCTCAAGGTTTGCACAGCTGTGGTCTCAAGTTGAGATGTGAGTGGGGCGCTGGAGACAATTGCTGCAGAGAATCAATAGCACTTGGAAGTTCAGTGCTCTGGACTTCCTTATCTTTATCTGTTGGATCTTCAGGAGCATTTGCAGGGGCTGGCACTTCACTCTCTTCACTTTCACCGAGAACAATGATGTTCTCTTGGTCCCAAAGGCACTTCTACCTGCTTTTTGAGGATCTTTTTCCACAGGCTCCTTCTTAACCTCTTTGAGTTTCTTCTGGTACACTTGAGTGGATGAAGAAGGAGTGGAAGCCGCAGTCCTCCTTGCGATGAGGCAGAGGGGTTTGACAGTGTGTGTCGATATGGGAGTCGATGCTTCCTCCTCGGTGTTGAAACATCCTTAAGAGGATTCTCCCGAGTGCCTTCTCGAGCTCTCGAACTTTCCTCGTCAAACCAGCACCTTAGTCCCGACTAAGACTCGGAGCAAGGATCTCACCAAGATCATCTTTCTTTCCTGTTCCAATCCAAGTCCTCCAAGGGAGTGTGCTTAACCACATTGTCATACTCATATGAGTATAGATCAGAATTGTCATCCTGGAGTCCTTCAGGAACTTGGTACAAGCCGAGTTCTTGATCAATCAGAGAGAAACCTCGCCATAAGTGCCTCCTTCTAGCCTCAAAATCATCTCGCACAAATCAACCCAATAGTCTTCTCAGATTCCGCCCTATGATGATAGATTATCTTGATGTTCTGCTCAATGAACTTCTTCAAGTCGAAGCAAGTTCTTGGCTTAAAGAAATGAACGGTGATAGGAACCAGGGCTCTTTCTATGTTCTGTGCGTCCAGGGCTGTTTTACAAGTGTAATTTCCCAAAGAGATGGGAAAGTGCAAACCAGAAATCTTCTTGTCTCTGCAGGTTCTGTGCAATTTGTCTAATTGCCTGCATACTTCTATCAAAGCCATCTTATCACTGCAGAACATGGGAAGCCTCAAAGGGGTGCTCTCATAGCAAGCAAGCCTGATATAAGAGAATTTTCTGAATTGAATAAAATAGGCACCGTAGTGCGATATCAGGTTCATGGCTTCATCTCGAAAACCTTCTAAGCAGTTGTCACCTCAAGCAAATTTCCTGACCACGCACGCACATGGTGAAAGCATCATTTACCCTTCTAAATTGTGATTGCTGGTCTCTAGGGTGAATCATGGGCAGTAGGATATACAGATCATCCTCAGGGCATCAATGTAAGAAAACCAAACCATTGCTCGATGCCGCCAGAGTATACATCATCGTGTACGAAGTCATGTAGAACTTCTTCGCTTTGCATACATCGATAAATGCTCCGCTCCGCCAAATTCATGCCGATGATTTCCACCCAGCTTGATATTTTGAGTTCCTCGCACACCATGCCGATGAGCGGGCACATCCGTAAATGGAACTCGTTAGTAGAAGGTAAGCCCATAACCCGAGCCAAGAGGGATTATGAAATCTGACAACTCTTCATTGAAATCTACTCTAAGAGAGTCTTGATAGACGAGACGCTCCTTCTTAGGGTTTTTAAGCCATGACTTCGCCACCCGCGCCTTGTATTTGTCACTGCCTTGATCTGAAAACAGGCCTCGTGCTTGATCCCGGAAACAACTATGGCATTATCCATCTCTCTCGATCCTCAAAGCAAAGCTAATGGCGGCAAAGATCTAGCTTGGCGATGAGTTCCCTGTACATTGGTTAATTCACTCAATCAGTGGTCAAGTGAGCTCCGCATGAAAGCACCAGACAAAGACACTGCACCGAGATTGGGAAACCTCCAGCAAAAGCCAAACCACTATCGTGAATCATCTGCGCCATTGGTGTAGGGTTTGCATCTGCCATCCTTGCCCAAAAATCACCGAAATCAAGATGACGAGCTTCACTGTCCCCAATATTGGAACGGCAGATTCTAGTGGCGAGATTTGCTCCTGTCCCTGAAATTTGATCTTCATATTGATAGTAATTCGGAGGACAGAGACGCGAGCTAGACTTCGGGAAGGAATTACAGAGGGAAGGGATACACGCGTAGGAAATTATATCATGCAAAGGGTTCGAGCAAAGGAGGATAGCATGGAAGCAAAGTGAAAAATGCAAAGGGGGTTGCCCATTATATAGCCGATTAGGAGAGAGAAAGACAATGAATGCGCATTTAATACATACCTACCAATTTGAATAAGCATGATATTCGGGTAGAGCGGGAAAAATAAGCACGAATGGCACTTGGTTCATTTGGGACATGTGAGACGCGAATGCGCGAAACACGCGGCTACGATTCGGGCGAAAGGGAAAAGATGCACAAAATGCCTTTTTGGGACATGCGGGACGAAAGGACGCGAAACACGCGACTCGGCCGGATCGGACGAAAAGGTGACAATGGGTCCGGAAGAGTTTGGGACATTTGGGACGCGAAAGCGCGAAGTACGCGGTTCGGCGAATCGGCCGAAAATGGAACAACTTGCCCGATTGAACTTGGGACACTTGGGACAAGAAAGTGCGAAGTACGCGGTTCGGGTGTTTCGGCCGAAAATGGAACAACTTGCACAATTTGACTTGGGACATTTGGGACAAAAAGTTCCGACGGGCCCGAAAAAGACAAACTTCGGGGAAATCGGCCGATCGGGGAACAGAGCGCACTTTTGAACTTGGGACACGCGGGACAAAAATGTCCGACAGGCCCGAAAAACACACAAAATGACCCAAAAACGTAGATTTTCTCAATTTCACGACTTTTAACATTTTCAGTACAACAGAGAAGACACTTAAACTCAAAATTTTGAAAATTCACTTTCTTAAGAGCAGGGAATTTTGAGTGGACAACAACTGGCTCCTTCTGGGGATGACTTGGCATAAATTCAAGGAATGAGACAAGGTAAGAACTTAGACAAACTCGGGGAGCAGAGACCAAGACTTATCCATTGGGCCACGGAGTCAAAAAGCAAACCAATACAGAGGACAACACACCAAAACAAAAAGGAAAGAAAAACAAAAACGCTGTACAGAATATACAAAGGACTCCCTAATCACCTAAGACTTGAACAACTTAAGGTACTACCCACTATAAGGAAGTGGGAGAGGAGAACCATCCATGTAATCAAGATAAAAGGAATTCTTACCAGCAAAGTGTCTGATCTTGAAAGGTCCGAGCCAAAGGGAATCGAACTTGCCATGGCTGCCACGAGGTTCATGCCTTTATCCCATAACAACACAAAGGTTCCAACTTGGAAATCTCTCGAACCTCGCTTTCTTGTCAAACAGACCTTTACCTTCTCACGTGAATGATATCCTATCAAAGAACCTCCAATCTGTCCTCATTCAGTTTGTGAAGGTACATAATTCTCTTATCCAAAGCATCACCGAAACTAGTATCTTCAATGGCCTTCATTAGATGCAAGGTCAAGGCAGCTCCACTCATTACATCGGGCAATGAGCTTCTACTCCATATACCACTTGAAAAGGGGACATTCCAATAGCTCTCTTTGTGTAATCCTGTCTCCCAAAGAGCATCATAGAGCTTCTTGTGCCGCTTTCATGAGACTCATTGACTAATTTCCTTATAATAGTCACCAAATTTTTATTAGTGGATTCTGCTTGCCCATTTCCTTGAGGATAGTAATCTGAGGAGTGAGCCAAAGAAATGCCATACCCATAGCAAAAATCCATTATCTCAGTTGAAGAGAAATTCGAAGCATTATCTGTTACAATCTTGTTAGGTACACCATACCTTACCAAGATGTTCTCTTTGATGAAGCTGCACACCACTTCAGAAGTAGTACTCTTAACTGGAATAGCTTCCACCCATTTGGTGAAATAGTCCGTGGCAGTTAGTACATGAGTATGACCAGCACTAGAAGCAGGATTAAGTGTTCCAATGAAGTCCAAACCCCACTGTTGAAAAGGTTCTTCAATTACAACTGGCTTAAGAGGCAAAGAGGCCAATTTGGGTCTTCCCACGAAGGTCTGACAAGCCTCACATTTATCAACCCACTTGGATGCATCTCTGAACAAGGAAGGCCAGTAATATCCTCCACGAAGAATCTTGTGAGCAGTGACTATTGATGAATAGTGCCCTCCACATGCCTGATCATGAAAAGCTGAGAGCAACTTTCTCTGCTGTTCCTTGTCCACACATTTCAAAAATCTCCCATCTAACCCACGTTTGAACAAGGCGTTTTCCCACAACACATATTGCACTGACCTCAATTTAACAGTCCTCTTTTCTTTCGCGCTTAAATGAGAGGGGCATTCCCCATAGGTGAGAAAATGGGCGATGTCAGCATACCATTCATCAACTGAGCTAAGGAACAGAATGGTAGGAAGGCCAACTTTGTTCTCCAGTAATTCATGCTTAGCTCCTTCAGCAATGAGCTCACAAAGACCTTTTCCACGAACCAGCTTGGTCGGTTTGATATCAATGTCATATTCTTGACCTTAGCAACCCAGCCTCTCTTGATCCAAATTCTTGTTGTGTGAGAATTGACTTAACAAATGATCTCGAACCAACACCATGGAATGAGAGTTGAGGATGTAAAAGTGAAACTCGCTTAATGTTTTGACCACCGCAAAAGCATGTTTCTCCATCATGGTGTATTTTAACTCATGATCTTTCGTAATATAGCTCATGAACGCAATTGGGAGTTCATGCTCATTAGAGTCTTCTTGAGTCAAAACAAAGCAAATAAGGTATTATCTCAGGGCATAGCAATAGATAATAAAATCTTTGCTGAAATCAGACCAGGCTAAAACAGAGTTTTAGCGATAGCTCTCTTGATACCTTCAAAGGATTCCTTTCCTTCAGAAGACCAACCAAACGTTTGTTTCCCTTTCATCATCTCGAGAAATATTCAAAGTTAACTCTCGCAAAATCAGTGGATGAACCTTCTTAAAAAATTGATCTTACCAAAGAAAGAGTGCACGCCCTTTTTACTGGTTGGGAGAGGAATTTGCTGGATAGCTTGTACTCATTCAGGATCAATCTTAATACCATCTTTGGAAACGATGTGCCCTAATAATTTTCCCTCTGACACAAAAGACAGATTTTTTAGGATTCAAAGAAATCCCATGCTCTCTGCATCTTAGCAGAACTGTCTCCAGGTGGTCAAAATGATCCGCCCTTGTTTTAGAAAACACTGTCAAGTCATCAAGGTATATGACAATACACTTCCCTTTCAAACTTCCAAAAGCCAGATCCATAGCTCTCTGAAAAGTGGCACCAGCATTAATGAGCCCAAAAGGCATTCTCTTGTAAGCAAAGGTACCCCAAGGAGTAGTGAAAGTTGTTTTGTGTTGATCTGCAGTATCAACCTCTACCTGATTATATCCCGAGAATCCATCAAGCATAGATAACATTTCAGATCCTGTTACTGCTTGCAAGACCTGATCCATCATGGGCAAAGGATAATTATCTTTCAAGGAAGCCTGATTTAGGTTCCTGAAATCAACACAGATGCGGATCTCACCATTTTTCTTCCTAACAGGCACAATATTTGCAATCCATGTTGAATGGTGAATGGGAAAAATGATTTTGGCCTTCAACAACTTCTGAATTTCCTGAAAGATGGTGTCAGCTATTTTGGGGTTGTATTGCTCTGTTTTCGCTTAAAAGGCTTAATTCCAGGCTTGAGTGGAATAAAATGTTGCATATCTTTTGGTTTGAAAGCTTTCAAATCTTCATAAGAGTAAGCAAGAACATCCTTATACCTCTTTAAAAGATCAATTGCTTTCTTCCTTTCATCTCATTGTGCAACATTTTCCAATGTTCACGAGCTTAGGATCGTAAGAGAACTCCCAATATCAATCTTGTCATACTCACCGATTGTTGAGGTCCAAAGGAAGCTCTAGACTTCACATACCTATCATGTTTATCAAATAGTTCCTCCAAACTCACCAACTTTAGGAATCTTGTTTCCTTTGAGATTGATGCATCCATCCCGATCCGCTTTTCTCCTCGGGTGACTCACGCTTTGTCAAAGGGCACACTTTCACGAGGCAGGTTGTCACTTCCTTCAAAATACAGCTGTTTGAAATTACCCTTGAGTTCAAGGAAAGAAAGCAAGTGTTGATCATCATTGAAAACTTGCCAGTTATTGGTATTATCAGGTACACTAGGCCGATGGACCATCTCAATGGTGAACTTATCCTGAGAGAAGTCAGGATGAGGAATCAATAGTGACCCTGAGACTGCTAGTGAATCAGCCCTGCTGTTTTTCTCCCTAGGTATTGCTTCAATGGAGAAAGCATCAAGAAATTCAATGGAATCCCAAACCTGATTCCGGTAATGTTTCAACCTTCCATTTTTTACCTGAAAAGGCTTCTAACTTGCTTTACAATCAATTCTGCATCACCACGAGCCAGAAGATTCTTTACACCTTGTTCTTTGGCCACTTGCACCCAAGAATGAGAGCCTCATACTCTGTATTATTATTAGTATTTTCAACTGCAACTTAAATGAAAAAGGATGTAGGCTTCCTTCAGTGACACCAAAGAGGACACCAGCTCCGTAACCACCCGAGGAACAACTTCCATCAAACTCTAAAATCCAAACACCATTAGGATCTTTAGGTGACACTTTGGGGAGTTGGATTTCATCAGGGGACATAATCATGTAGTTGCCATGACCCATATCCTCATAGAGTATTTGTGCTTTAGGATCATCCGTTTTTTGTACAATATACTCAGATTGCTTCTCAGGCATCAACTTCTTCATTTGTCCATTAACAGGTACGAGTGCATGTGACCAATCCATTTGAATTTCTCCACCCACATCCTTACAGAAGTTCCTACTTAGCAACATCCCGTATGAAGGAGGAATATCTCGCTACTAAGATGGTAGCCAAAACTCTCTTTTTCAGTGCAAAGCAAAGAAAAGCCACTTGTGCATCTTTAATTCTTCCGACTGTGGGCACTTCCTTACTCTCCATGGAGTAACAAGATCCATAAGTGCGTGTGAGGGTCAAGCCTAAAGCATGAGCTACTTTAGC
The DNA here is from genome assembly GCA_018340775.1 of Taxus wallichiana var. yunnanensis. Classification (NCBI taxonomy): domain Eukaryota; kingdom Viridiplantae; phylum Streptophyta; class Pinopsida; order Cupressales; family Taxaceae; genus Taxus; species Taxus wallichiana. The sequence continues at coordinate 366,237,253 of CM031235.1, read as the reverse complement.
AGCAGCATCACATTATCTCGAGGCTCCCGAGTCAATGACACACCATATCGAGCCTATGACCAGCTATAAGAAGTGTTACATAAAATGGTTTAATTTTGTCATTAGGAGGTGACAAAGCTACTGACTAGGTCAGGGTGCAAAGTGAGAAGAGTAGGGGTAAAAGGCCTTTAGAGGTGGTTTTAGAATGGGAATTAACAAATTGAATCATTTTGGCAAAAGCTTTGGGATGGGTTTGATAATACTCACCTCTGAGATTTGAACCTTAGTCTTTTTCAGATGATCAATAATATCAAAAGACCTGTATGTGGACGGGCCATCATCATTTGAGATCCTAGGTTTATCAACTTTAGGGAAAAAGAAGTAACTTTAATAATAGGATTGACAGACTCACCTTTGGTGTAGATGAAGTGGGGATAGAGATCCTCTTTTTGCAATTACAGGATAGTTGCACGGCTGCTCCTTAGATTTCTTGGGGGTCGCGCACTTTCTCCCTCCGATTTGTCTCGCTCTCGAGTCATGACAAAAAATGATTCGCTATTCATGTCTCGCTACTACTTCATCATAATCATCTCCATCATCAATGCCCTCAAAGTGGTGAAGAAATTAACTCGAGATCCCTCAAGTTCATCTCGCTTCATCATCAACTTCTTCCACAAACTCCTCGCAAGCTTCATTATCCTCATCATCATCTCGCTTCTCAACTTCACAGTCAGATTGACAGAACTTTAACAGAGGTCCTTCAAGTGCTAATCTTGTTTGAGAAGCAGTGCAAATGATTTCTCGGGCTGAAAATTCCTCCTTGGAACGCCTCGCATAAGGAGCATGCTGAGCCAATTGTTTCTTTATAAAGAATGAGATCATTCGCAAGTTTTTGAACTAATGGATCAAGATAGGTCCAGGGGTGGAAGAGGAGGAAGCAACGAGACTTAGATTTGGAAGGGTCTCTCCTCAACTTCCCTGACATGATCAAATCATCCTCGACACTAACAAAGAAGAGTTTGATCCTCAACCAATGTCATGCGAGATTAGCCCTTCTCAAAGATATAACTAACTTCAGGCGATTGGGCATTTAGGAAGAAACATTTTTGGATTTGATCAACAGGTCGAGTATTTACCGGAATTTTATTAATTAACCTGTTGAATCGGGCCACAAATTCTCTCATGGGCTCTGGTGAATCTTTCTTTATCTGAGAGATTTGGGCTAGCAAGGCATGCACATCTTCTCGCTGGTTTGAAAGGTTTTCAAACCTAGTTCTCATGGTGTCCCAAAAATAGTGATAGTACCAAATTTAAGGTGATAGAACCAATCAAGCAAGATTATCTTGTAAAGTCTCAACGAATGCCTCACGAGACGCCTTCTTCATGTTCAACTCCTAGAACTCCACATGCAACTATGAAGGCTGCGATGTGTTCATCAGGATGCACTTTGCCATCGCCTTTGAATTTAGGAAAGTTCTTCCGGTTACCTCTGGGTAACTCATGCAAAGGCTGAGGAAGAGCAAGGGGCCCGACACGATGACCCTAGGGCAATGGTACCACCATTCTTGGAAAAATGGCTTGGAGAGGAACTCGCAACACCAAAGAAGAATCAAAGCTCGAAGATTAGGACTAGCTGGCTCTGAAGGAATACCACCCGTAGGAATTCTATCTTGAACAGGTGGAGTGCTTGTCGAACGAGTCCTTCTATTTCTTGTTGAAGGGAAAGGAAAACCCTGCTGCTCCAAAAGCTGAAACTGAGAATCTTCAATACCAAGGGCCCTTCTCCCTCGAGTAAAACGCGGAGTCGCCGATCAAAAGATGATCAAAAATTACAGAACTCGAATATGATTTTCCCAAATGAGTCGCCAAAACTGTTGGTCGTCAAATAGGACTTTACGAAGAGCAATAATGTGGGGACAAGAAGTCCCTCCTCTTTAATGGGAGAGGTTCCTTTATTCAAACGAACCTATTTACAAATATACAAAACATGATTTTCTCGTTAACTTGGATATTACGAAAGTGTTTTCTATAAAGATCATCAATTACAAAAGGACTCGAGGAATGAGAGTACGAGAATGAGCAGTAAAGGCAACATGCAGAATTATAGATAACAGAGTAATTCTTTATGTATGCGAAGTTACAGTGAATTGAAACAAGATCATTTGTATCATATAAATAAGATGGAATTTAAAGACACAAAGTTCTCAGTAAATAACATCTCTAAAAACACAAAGTTTCTTAACATAACACGATTCATTAATCAAGGACACAAAGTTCCTCTGGTTATACAAGATCACCATGCTTGCAAAGTTGAGAGTATGCAATCGGCAAGACTAACAAACTAGAGACAAATGATCTTCACAAAAATTAAATGAAAGCTTAGGGATAACAGAGATCAGATAGACAAAGAATGGAAAGCCCTTCTGTATTGATTTCTTTATGATCTATTTACACTTTCAGAAAATAAACCAAGTTCTTCCTCCTTTTCAAAATGGCGTGGAGAGGCCATTATATAGCTTACAAATCAGCTTACTTTTCAGAACTACTTCTTTTTTAACTAAAGATTAGTTAAGGATTGCCAATCGCAATACCTCAACTAATTACAATGAATTCGAGAAAAAGAATTAGAAAAGAAGAGAAGAAAAAGGAGAAGAAGACAGGTGGTTAAGATTGGGAGGGACCCACTGACTTCAAAATTCACTGCCTGAATCTCTTCAATGCCTCGCTATGTCTCTGCCACGAGGGACTGACGTGTTGGCTGTAGACTGACCCCAAAATCTGAGACACTTCTCCATTTCTTTATCAAACTCGACATGAGTATGATAATCTTTATTTGCTTCTTCAATGGCGATCAAGAGAGCAGATCTCCTTCATTTTCTCTTTGAGATGGAGCTTTCCTCAATAGATTATCTTTGACAAAAGCTCTGAATTGAGCTTTGATTTCTTGCAAGGAAAGGGGCACACCAGAAGTTTCATCCTGAAGATGACAATGTATATCTTTGAAAGCAGATACAACCAATGTCTTGAAAGCTTCACCTTTCTGCCAGCTATTCTTCAGCTCTCCCAAAGCCTCCTCCAAGACTTTGATCTTCCACTCCACGCTGTAAACCCAGGACTTTGACAGATTATCCTTTGCATCATCAAAAACCTTATTCGCCAATAAAATGTTCTCATCTGTCTGTCCCATGAGACGGAGGTCTACTATGCAACTGCTCCAGAGTTTGAGCTCTTTATCTATGACCCCGATAGTGGAGGAGAGCTTCTGTTGCAAATTGTTCACCTTTCCGTGGAGTTTGAAAGCTTCATCGATGAAGTTCAATCCTGCAACAAGCATATCTTCCACCATGGCCTCCATAGCTCTGCCATAGACATAATACTTGTGCATGTCTTTGATACTCTGTATTTCATCTTGGCTCAAAATTACAGGTGGTGGAAGAGTAGTCAATGGGGTAGGGTCCAAAACTTTGTCCTTAGACAAAAGAGATTTGATAAAACTTGTGAGAATCTGGGCTTGTTCCTCCAACTGTTCAATAGTTTGCTGCCCTTTCTCTACCCTCCCAATGACTCTTGTGACTGCTTTCCTCGGAGGTCAGGATCTCACCTTCAGGAGTAGACTCTCCCATTGGAATTCTTGAGAGTTCTAAGTCAGATGCCTGCAAGTCCTGCTCTGATTTGTCCACTGTAGGCTTAGCAATCTCCAGGAATTGCTGACCTTGAGCATCAGACACTATTCTGGAGGTGATTTTGGCTTTCTTGGCACGAGAAGGAGTAGTGCCCAACAAGGCAAGCGCACAAAGATCAAAATTTGGCCCCGAGCTCCGAGAGGAAGATTTCCTCTTTCTACTCACAACAAAAGGTCAACCCATGCAAAAGAGGAAGAGGAAGCAGCAGGGGGGCAAGAGGACCAAGAGACATAGAGCTCATGACGCTCAAGGTTTGCACAAACGTGGTCTCAAGTTGAGATGTGAGTGGGGCGCTGAGACAATCATGCAGCAGAGAATCAATAAAGACTTGGAAGTTCAAAGGCTCTGACTTCCTTATCTTTATCCGCTGATCTTCAGTGAGCATTTGCAGGGGGCCGGCACTTCACTCTCTTCACTTTCACCGAGAACAATGATGTTCTCTCGGTCCCAAAGGCACTTCTACCTACGCTTACTTTGAGGATCTTTTTCCACAGCTCCTTCTTAACCTCTTTGAGTTTCTTCCGTACACTTGAGTGGATGAAGAAGGAGTGGAAGCCGCAGTCCTCGCGCTGATGAGGCAGAGGGGTTTGCACAGTGTGTCTCGATATGGGAGTCGATGCTTCCTCCTCTGGTGTTGAAACATCCTTAAGAGGATTCTCCCGAGTGCCTTCTCGAGCTCTCGAACTTTCCTCACAAACCGCACTTAGTCCCGACTAAGACCGGAGCAAGGATCTCACCGCATCATCTTTTTTTCCTGCTTCCAATCCAAGTCCTCCAAGGGAGTGTGCTTAACACATTGTCATACTCATATGAGTATAGATCAGAATTGTCATCCCGAGTCCTTCAGAACTTGGTACAAGCCGAGTTCTTGGATCAATCACAGAGAGAACCCGCCATAAGTGCCTCCTTCTAGCCTTCAAAATCATCTCGCACAAATACCACCCCAATAGTCTCTCAGATCTCGCCCTATGATGATAGATTATCTTGATGTTCTGCTCAATGAACTTCTTCAAGTCGAAGCAAGTTCTTGGCTTAAAGAAATGAACGGTGATAGGAACCAGGGCTCTTTCTATGTTCTGTGCGTCCAGGGCTGTTTTACAAGTGTAATTTCCCAAAGAGATGGGAAAGTGCAAACCAGAAATCTTCTTGTCTCTGCAAGTTCTGTGTAATTTGTCTAATTGCCTGCATACTTCTATCAAAGCCATCTTATCACTGCAGAACATGGGAAGCCTCAAAGGGGTGCTCTCATAGCCAGCAAGCCTGATATAAGAGAATTTTCTGAATTGAATAAAATAGGCACCGTAGTGCGATATCAGGTTCATGGCTTCATCTGAAAACCTTCTAGCAGTGTCACCCTCAAGCAAATTCGACCACGCACATGGTGAAAGCATCATTTACCCTTCTCGAATTGTGATTGCTGGTCTCTAGGTGAATCATGGGCAAGAGGCATATATATAGGATCATCCTCAGGGGCATCAATGTAAGAAAACCAAACCATTGCCTCGATGCCGCCAGTAGTATACATCGTGCACGAAGTCATGTAGAACTTCTTCGTTTGTTGTACATCACATCCGCTCCGCCAAATTCATGCTGATGATTTCCGCCCAGTTGATATTTTGAGTTCCCTCGCACACCATGCTGATGAGCGGGCACATCCAGAAATGGAACTCGTTAGTAGAAGGTAAGCCCATAACCCGAGCCAGTAGGATTATGAAATCTGACAACTCTTCATTGAAATCTACTCGAAGAGAGTCTTGGATAGACGAGACGCTCCCTTCTTAGGGTTTTTAAGCCATGACTTCGCCACCCGCGCCTTGTATTTGTCGCTGTCTTGATTAAACAGGGCCTGTGCTTGATCCCGGGAAACAACTATGGCATTATCCATCTCTGGGATCCTCAAAGCAGTGCTAATGGCGGCAAAGATCCAGCTTCACGATGAGTTCCCCGTACATTGGTTAATTCACTCAATCAGTGGTCGGTGAGCTCCGCATGAAAGCACCAGATCAAAGACACCGCACCGAGATCGGGAAACCTCCAAAGAAAGCCAAACCACTATCGTGAATCATCTCGCGCCATTGGTGTAGGGTTCAGATCCGCCATCCTTGCCCAAAATCATCGAAATCAAGATGACGAGCTTCACTGCGTCCCAATATTGGGAACGGCAGATTCTAGTGGCGAGATTTGCTCCTGTCCCTGAAATTTGATCTTCATATTGATAGTAATTCGGAGGACAGAGACGCAAACTAGACTTCGGGAAGGAATTACAGAGGGAAAGGATACACGCGCAGGAAATTATATTGCAAGGGTTCGAGCAAAGGATAGCATGGAAGCAGTGTGAAAAATGCAAAGGGGGTATGCCCATTATATAGCCGATTAGGAGAGAGAAAGACAATGAATGCGCATTTAATACATACCTACCAATTTGAATAAGCATGATATTCGGGTAGAGCGGGAAAAATAAGCACGAATGGCACTTGGTTCATTTGGGACATGTGAGACGCGAATGCGCGAAACACGCGGCTCGGCCGATTCGGGCGAAGCGGGGAAAAGATGCACAAATGCCTTTTGGGACATGCGGGACGAAAGGACGCGAAACACGCGACTCGGCCGGATCGGATGAAAAGGTGACAATGGGTCCGGAAGAGTTTGGGACATTTGGGACGCGAAAGCGCGAAGTACGCGGTTCGGTGAATCGGCCGAAAATGGAACAACTTGCCAATTTGAACTGGGACACTTGGGACAAGAAAGTGCGAAGTACGCGGTTCGGTGTTTCGGCCGAAAATGGAACAACTTGCACAATTTGACTTGGGACATTTGGGACAAAAAGTTCCGACGGGCCCGAAAAAGACAAACTTCGGGAAATCGGCCGATCGGGGAACAGAGCGCACTTTTGAACTTGGGACACGCGGGACAAAAATGTCCGACAGGCCCGAAAAACACACAAAATGACCCAAAAACGTAGATTTTCTCAATTTCACGACTTTTAACATTTTCAGTACAACAGAGAAGACACTTAAACTCAAAATTTTGAAAATTCACTTTCTTAAGAGCAGGGGAATTTTGAGTGGACAACAGCTGGCTCCTTCTGGGGATGACTTGGCATAAATTCAAGGAATGAGACAAGGTAAGAACTTAGACAAACTCGGGGAAGCAGACTCAAGACCTTATCCATCGGGCCACTGAGTCAAAAAGCAAACCAATACAGAGGACAACACACCAAAACAAAAAGGAAAGAAAAAAACAAAAACGCTGTACAGAATATACAAAGGACTCCCTAATCACCTAAGACTTGAACAACTTAAGGTACTACCCACTATAAGGAAGTGGGAGAGGAGAACCATCCATGTAATCAAGATAAAAGGAATTCTTACCAGCAAAGTGTCTGATCTTGAAAGGTCCGAGCCAAAGGGAATCGAACTTGCCATGGCTGCCACGAGGTTCATGCCTTTTATCCCATAACAACACAATGTCTCCAACTTGGAAATCTCTGAACCTGGCTTTCTTGTCAAACAGGACCTTTACCTTCTGCTGGTGAACAGATATCCTATCAGCAACCTCCAATCTGTCCTCATTCAGTTTGTGAAGGTACATAATTCTCTTATCCAAAGCATCACTGAAACTAGTATCTTCAATGGCCTTCATTAGATGCAAGGCTGGCAGCTCCACTGTTACTGGCAATTGAGCTTCTACTCCATATACCACTTGAAAAGGGACATTCCAATAGCTCTCTTTGTGTAATCCTATGTCTGCCCAAAGAGCATCATAGAGCTTCTTGTGCCAATTTCATTGAGACTCATTGACTAATTTCCTTATAATAGTCACCAAATTTTTATTAGTGGATTCTGCTTGCCCATTTCCCTGAGGATAGTAATCTGAGGAGTGAGCCAAAGAAATGCCATACCCATAGCAAAAATCCATTATCTCAGTTGAAGAGAAATTCGAAGCATTATCTGTTACAATCTTGTTAGGTACACCATACCTTACCAAGATGTTCTCTTTGATGAAGCTGCACACCACTTCAGAAGTAGTACTCTTAACTGGAATAGCTTCCACCCATTTGGTGAAATAGTCCGTGGCAGTTAATACATGAGTATGACCAGCACTAGAAGTAGGATTAAGTGTTCCAATGAAGTCCAAACCCCACTGTTGAAAAGGTTCTTCAATTACAACTGGCTTAAGAGGCAAAGAGGCCAATTTGGGTCTTCCCACGAAGGTCTGACAAGCCTCACATTTATCAACCCACTTGGATGCATCTCTGAACAAGGAAGGCCAGTAATATCCTCCACGAAGAATCTTGTGAGCAGTGACCATTGATGAATAGTGCCCTCCACATGCCTGATCATGAAAAGCTGAGAGCAACTTTCTCTGTTGTTCCTTGTCCACACATTTCAAAAATCTCCCATCTAACCCACGTTTGAACAAGGCGTTTTCCCACAACACATATTGCACTGACCTCAATTTAACAATCCTCTTTTCTTTGGCAGTTAAATGAGAGGGGCATTCCCATAGGTGAGAAAATGGGCGATGTCAACGCATACCATTCATCAACTGAGCTAAGGAACAGAATGGTAGGAAGGCCAACTTTGTTCTCCAATAATTCATGCTTAGCTCCTTCAAAGAATGAGCTCACAAAGACTTTTCCACGAACCAGCTTGGTCGGTTTGATATCAATGTCATATTCTTGACCTTAGCAACCCAGCCTTCCTCTCTTGATCCAAATTCTTGTTGTGTGAGAATTGACTTAACAGTTGTATCTGGAACCAACACCATGGAATGAGAGTTGAGGATGTAAAAGCGAAACTGCTTAACAGCTTTGACCACTGCAAAAGCATGTTTCTCCATCATGGTGTATTTTAACTCATGATCTTTCATAATATAGCTCATGAACGCAATTGGGAGTTCATGCTCATTAGAGTCTTCTTGAGTCAAAACAGCAGCCAAGGTATTATCTGTGGCATAGCAATAGATAATAAAATCTTTGCTGAAATCAGACAAGGCTAAAACAGAGTTTTAGCGATAGCTCTCTTGATACCTTCAAAGGATTCCTTTCCTTCAGAAGACCAACCAAATGTTTGTTTCCCTTTCATCATCTGAGAAATATTCAAAGTTAACTCTACAAAATCAGGGATGAACCTTCTTAAAAAATTGATCTTACCAAAGAAAGAGTGCACGCCCTTTTTACTGGTTGGGAGAGGAATTTGCTGGATAGCTTGTACTCGTTCAGGATCAATCTTAATACCATCTTTGGAAACGATGTGCCCTAATAATTTTCCCTCTGTGACACAAAAGACAGATTTTTTAGGATTCAAAGAAATCCCATGCTCTCTGCATCTTAGCAGAACTGTCTCCAGGTGGTCAAAATGATCCGCCCTTGTTTTAGAAAACACAGTCAAGTCATCAAGGTATATGACAATACACTTCCCTTTCAAACTTCCAAAAGCCAGATCCATAGCTCTCTGAAAAGTGGCACCAGCATTAATAAGCCCAAAAGGCATTCTCTTGTAAGCAAAGGTACCCCAAGGAGTAGTGAAAGTTGTTTTGTGTTGATCTGCAGTATCAACCTCTACCTGATTATATCCCGAGAATCCATCAAGCATAGATAACATTTCAGATCCTGTTACTGCTTGCAATACCTGATCCATCATGGGCAAAGGATAATTATCTTTCAAGGAAGCCTGATTTAGGTTCCTGAAATCAACACAGATGCGGATCTCACCATTTTTCTTCCTAACAGGCACAATATTTGCAATCCATGTTGAATGGTGAATGGGAAAAATGATTTTGGCCTTCAACAACTTCTGAATTTCCTGAAAGATGGTGTCAGCTATTTTGGGGTTGTATTGCCTCTGTTTCTGCTTAAAAGGCTTAATTCCAGGCTTGAGTGGAATAAAATGCTGCATATCTTTTGGTTTGAAAGCTTTCAAATCTTCATAAGAGTAAGCAAGAACATCCTTATACCTCTTTAAAAGATCAATTGCTTTCTTCCTTTCATCTGCATGCAACATTTTCCAATGTTCACGAGCTTAGGATCAGTAGAACTCCCAATATCAATCTTGTCATACTCAGCTGATTGCTGAGGTCCAGCGGAAGCTCTAGACTTCACATACCTGTCATGTTTATCAAATAGTTCCTCCAAACTCACCAACCTTTAGGAATCTTGTTTCCTTTGAGATTGATGCATCCATCCCGATCCGCTTTTCTCTCCTCGGGTGACTCTTTGTCAAAGGGCACACTTTCACGAGGCAGTTGTCACTTCCTTCAAAATACAGCTGTTCGAAATTACCCTTGAGTTCAAGGAAAGAAAGCAAGTGTTGATCATCATTGAAAACTTGCCAGTTATTGGTATTATCAGGTACACTAGGCCGATGGACCATCTCAATGGTGAACTTATCCTGAGAGAAGTCAGGATGAGGAATCAGTAGTGACCCCGAGACTGCTAGTGAATCAGCCCCGCTTGCTTTCTCCCCTAGGTATTGCTTCAATGGAGAAAGCATCAAGAAATTCAATGGAATCCCAAACCTGATTCCGGTAATGTTTCAACCTTCCATTTTTTACCTGGAAAAGGCTTCTCACTTGCTTTACAATCAATTCCGCATCACCACGAGCCAGAAGATTCTTTACACCTTGTTCTTTGGCCACTTGCAGTCCAAGAATGAGAGCCTCATACTCTGCTGTATTATTAGTATTTTCAAACTGCAACTTAAATGAAAAAGGATGTAGGCTTCCTTCAGGTGACACCAGTAGGACACCAGCTCCAGAACCAGCTGAGGAACAACTTCCATCAAACTCTAAAATCCAAACACCATTAGGATCTTTAGGTGACACTTTGGGGAGTTGGATTTCATCAGGGGACATAATCATGTAGTTACCATGACCCATATCCTCATAGAGTATTTGTGCTTTAGGATCATCCATTTTTTGCACAATATACTCAGATTGCTTCTCAGGCATCAACTTCTTCATTTGTCCATTAACAGGTACGAGTGCATGTGACCAATCCATTTGAATTTCTCCACCCACATCCTTACAGAAGTTCCTACTTAGCAACATCCCGTATGAAGGAGGAATATCTGCTACTAAGATGGTAGCCAAAACTCTCTTTTCAGGCAAAGCAACAAAAGCCACTTGTGCATCTTTAATTCTTCCGACTGTGGGCACTTCTTACTCTCCATGGAGTAACAAGATCCATAAGTGCGTGTGAGGGTCAAGCCTAAAGCATGAGCTACTTTAGCAGGCATCACATTATCTGAGGCTCCTGAGTCAATGACACAATTACTGAGCCTATGACCAGCTATAAGAAGTGTTACATAAAATGGTTTAATTTTGTCATTAGGTGAGGTGACAAAGAATACTACTGACTAGGTCAGGTGCAGTAAGAAGGAGTAGGTAAAAGGCCTTTAGAGGTGGTTTTAGAATGGGAATTAACAAATTGAATCATTTTGGCAAAAGCTTTGGGATGGGTTTGATAATACTCAGCCTCTGAGATTTGAACCTTAGTCTTTTTCAGATGATCAATAATATCAAAAGACCTGTAAGTGGACGGGCCATCATCATTTGAGATCCTAGGTTTATCAACTTTAGGGAAAAAGAAGTAACTTTAATAGTAGGATTGACAGACTCACCTTTGGTGATGAATGGGGATAGAGATCCTCTGCAATTACAGGATAGTTGCACGCTCTCCTTAGATTTCTTGGGGGCTCATGCACTTTCTCCTCTCGATTTGTCTCGCTTCGAGTCATGACAAAGAAATGATTCACTATTCATGTCTCGCTACTACTTCATCATAATCATCTCCATCATCAATGCCCTCAAGGGTGAAGAAATTAACTCGAGATCCCTCAAGTTCATCTCGCTTCATCATCAACTTCTTCCACAAACTCCTCGCAAGCTTCATTATCCTCATCATCATCTGGTTCCTCAACTTCACAGTCAGTATTGACAGAACTTTAACAGGAGGTCCTTCAAGTGCTAATCTTGTTTGAGAAGCAGGCAAACGATTTCTGGGCTGAAAATTTCTCCTTGGAACGCCTCTCGCATATAGGAGCATGCCGAGCCAATTGTTTCTTTATAAAGAATGAGATCATTCGCAAGTTTTTGAACTAATGGATCAAGATTAGGTCCAGGGGGAAGAGGAGGAAGCAAGCAGACTTAGATTTGGAAGGGTCTCTCCTCAACTTCCCGACATGATCAAATCATCCTCGACACTAACAAAGAAGAGTTTGATCCTCAACCAATGTCATGCGAGATTAGCCCTTCTCAAAGCCGCATATAACTAACTTCAGTGAGCGATTGGGCATTTAGGAAGAAACATTTTTGGATTTGATCAACAGGTCGAGTATTTACCAGAATTTTATTAATTAACCTGTTGAATCGGGCCACAAATTCTCTCATGGGCTCTGGTGAATCTTTCTTTATCTGAGAGATTTGGGCTAGCAAGGCATGCACATCTTCTGCTGGTTTGAAACGGTTTTCAAACCTAGTTCTCATGGTGTCCCAGCTAGTGATAGTACCAAATTTAAGGTGATAGAACCAATCAGCAAAAAGATTATCTTGTAAAGTCTCAACGAACAGTCTCACGAGACGTCTTCGTGTTCAACTCCCAGAACTCCACATGCAACTATGAAGGCTGCGATGTGTTCATCAGGATGCACTTTTCCATCGCCTTTGAATTTAGGAAAGTTCTTCCGGTTACCTCTGGGTAACTCATGCAAAGGCTGAGGAAGAGCAAGGGGCCCGACACGATGACCCTGTGGCAATGGTACCGCCATTCTTGGAAAACGGCTTGAGAGGAACCGCAACACCAAAGCAAGAATCAAAGCTCAAGATTAGGACTAGCTGCTCAAGGAATACCACCCGTAGGAATTCTATCTTGAACAGGTGGAGTGCTTGTCGAACGAGTCCTTCTATTTCTTATCAAGGGAAAGGAAAACCCCGCTGCTCCCAAAAGCTGAAACCGAGAATCTTCAATACCAAGGGCCCTTCTCCCTCGAGTAAAACGCGGAGTCGCCAGATCAAAGGATGATCAAAAATTACAGAACTGGAATATGATTTTCCCTAATGAGTCACCAAAAACTTGTTGGTCGTCAAATAGGACTTTACGAAGAGCAACAGTTAGGGGACAAGAAGTCCCTCCTCTTTAATGGGAGAGGTTCCTTATTCAAAACGAACCTATTTACAAATATACAAAACATGATTTTCTGGTTGAACTTGGATATTACGAAAGTGTTTTCTATAAAGATCATCAATTACAAAAGGACTGAGGAATGAGAGTACGAGAATGAGCAGAAAGGCAACATGCAGAATTATAGATAACAGAGTAATTCTTTATGTATGCGAAGTTACAATGAATTGAAACAAGATCATTTGTATCGTATAAATAAGATGGAATTTAAAGACACAAAGTTCTCAGAAATAACATCTACAACACAAAGTTTCTTAACTAACATAATTCATTAATCAAGGACACAAAGTTCCTTCTTGGTTATACAAGATCACCATGCTTGCAAAGTTGAGAGTATGCAATCGGCAAGACTAACAAACTAGAGACAAATGATCTTCACAAAAATTAAATGAAAGCTTAGGATAACAGAGATCAGATAGACAAAGAATGGAAAGCCCTTCTGTATTGATTTCTTTATGATCTATTTACACTTTCGTAAAATAAACCAAGTTCTTCCTCCTTCAAAATGGCGTGAGAGGCCATTATATAGCTTACAAATCAGCTACTTTTCAGAATAACTACTTCTTTTAACTAAAGATTAGTTAAGGACTGCCAATCGCAATACCTCAACTTTTTACAAAGAATTCGGAAAAGAATTAGAAAAAGAAGAGAAGAAAATAAGAGAAGAAGACAGTGGTTACGATCGGGAGGGACCCACCGACTTCAAAATCACTGCTCGAATCTTTCAATGCCTCGCTATGTCTCTCCACGAGGGACCGACGTGTTGGCCGTAGACTCGACCCCAAAATCCGAGACACTTCTCCATTTCTTTATCAAACTCGACATGAGTATGATAATCTTTATTTGCTTCTTCAATGGCAGATTGAAGAGAGCAGATCTCCTTCATTTTCTCTTTGGAGATGGAGCTTTCCTTGAATAGATTATCTTTGACAAAAGCTCTGAATTGAGCTTTGATTTCTTGCAAGGAAAGGGGCACACCAGTAAGTTCATCCTCAAGATGACAATGTATATCTTTGAAAGCAGATACAACCAAAGGTCTCAAAGCTTCACCCTTCTGCCAGCTATTCTTCAGCTCTCCCAAAGCCTCCTCCAAGACTTTGATCTTCCACTCCACGCTGTAAACCCAGGACTTTGACAGATTATCCTTTGCATCATCAAAAACCTTATTCGCCAATAAAATGTTCTCATCTGTCTGTCCCATGAGACGGAGGTCTACTATGCAACTGCCCCAGAGTTTGAGCTCTTTATCTATGACCCCGATAGTGGAGGAGAGCTTCGTCATGCAAATTGTTCACCTTTCCGTGGAGTTTGAAAGCTTCATCGATGAAGTTCAATCTCGCAACAAGCATATCTTCCACCATGGCTTCCATAGCTCGCCATAGATGAATACTTGTGCATGTCTTTGATACTCAGTACTTCATCTTGGCTCAAAATTACAGGAGGTGGAAGAGTAGTCAATGGGGTAGGGTCCAAAACTTTGTCCTTAGACAAAAGAGATTTGATAAAACTTGTGAGAATCTGGGCTTGTTCCTCCAACTGTTCAATAGTTTGCTGCCCTTTCTCTACCCTCCCAATGACTCTCAGTGACCGCTTTCCTGGAGGTCAGGGATCTCACCTTCAGGAGTAGACTCTCCCATTGGAATTCTTGAGAGTTCTAAGTCAGATGCCTGCAAGTCCTGCTCTGATTTGTCCACTGTAGGCTTAGCAATCTCCAGGAATTGCTGACCTTGAGCATCAGACACTATTCTGGAGGTGATTTTGGCTTTCTTGGCACGAGAAGGAGTAGTGCCCAACAAGGCTGCCACAGCATCAAAATTTGGCCCTGAGCTCCGAGAGGAAGATTTCCTCTTTCTACTGTCAACAAAAGGTCGAACCCATGCAAAAGAGGAAGAGGAAGCAAGCAGAGGGGCAAGAGGACCAAGAGACATAGAGCTCATGACGCTCAAGGTTTACACACCGTGGGTCTCAAGTTGAGATGTGAGTGGGCGCTGGAGACAATTGCTGCAGAAGAATCAATAGCACTTGGAAGTTCAAAGGCTCTGACTTCCTTATCTTTATCTGCTGGATCTTCAGGAGCATTTGCAGGGGCTGGCATTTCACTCTCTTCACTTTCACTGAGAACAATGATGTTCTCTGGTCCCAAAGGCACTTCTACCTGCTTACTTTGAGGATCTTTTTCCACAGGCTCCTTCTTAACCTCTTTGAGTTTCTTCTGGTACACTTGAGTGGATGAAGAAGGAGTGGAAGCTGCAGGTCCTTGCGTTGATGAGGCAGGAGGGGTTTGCACAGGTGTGTCTGATATGGGAGTCGATGCTTCCCTCCTTGGTGTTGAAACATCCTTGAAGAGGATTCTCCTGAGTGCCTTCTGAGCTCTCGAACTTTCCTCACAAACCGCACTTAGTCCTGACTAAGACTGGAGCAAGGATCTCAGCCAGATCATCTTTTTCTTTCCTGTTCCAATCCAAGTCCTCCAAGGGAGTGTGCTTAATCACATTGTCATACTCATATGAGTATAGATCAGAATTGTCATCCTGGAGTCCTTCAGGAACTTGGTACAAGCCGAGTTCTTGATCAATCAGCAGAGAGAACCTCCGCCATAAAGGCCTCCTTCTAGCTTCAAAATCATCCGCATGCAATACCACCCAATAGTCTTCTCAGATCTCGCCTATGATGATAGATTATCTTGATGTTCTGCTCAATGAACTTCTTCAAGTCGAAGCAAGTTCTTGGCTTAAAGAAATGAACAAAGTGATAGAACCAGGGCTCTTTCTATGTTCTCAGTGCCCAGTGGTCTGTTTTACAAGTGTAATTTCCCAAAGAGATGGGAAAGTGCAAACCAGAAATCTTCTTGTCTCTCGCAGTTCTCAGGTAATTTGTCTAATTGCCGCATACTTCAATCAAAGCCATCTTATCACCGCAGTAACATGGGAAGCCTCAAAGGGGTGCTCTCATAGCCAAAAAAGCCCGATATAAGAGAATTTTCTGAATTGAATAAAATAGGCACCAGTGCGATATCGTGTTCATGGCTTCATCTAAAACCTTCTAAAGCAAAGTCACACCTCAAGCAGCTCACCACGCACATGGTGAAAGCATCATTTACCCTTCTCAAATTGTGATTGCTGGTCTCTAGGTGAATCATGGCAAGAGGCATATAGGATCATCCTCAGGGCATCAATGTAAGAAAACCAAACCATTGTCTTGATGCCGCCAGTAGTATACATCGTACGAAGTCATGTAGAACTTCTTCGTTTGTTGTACATCGACAAATGCTCCGCCAAATTCATGCCGATGATTTCCACCTGGCTTGATATTTTGAGTTCCTCGCACACCATGCCGATGAGCGGGCACATCCAAAATGGAACTCGTTAGTAGAGGTAAGCCCATAACCCGAGCCAAGAGGATTATGAAATCTGACAACTCTTCATTGAAATCTACTCTAAGAGAGTCTTGATAGGCGAGATGCTCCTTCTTAGGGTTTTTAAGCCATGACTTCGCCACCCGCGCCTTGTATTTGTCACTGTCTTGATTAAACAGGGCTTGTGCTTGATCCCGGAAACAACTATGGCATTATCCATCTCTCGGGATCCTCAAAGCAAGTGCTAATGGCGGCAGATCCAGCTTTGGCGATGAGTTCCCGTGTACATTGGTTAATTCACTCAATCAGTGGTCGGGTGAGCTCCGCATGAAAGCACTGTATCAACACACTGTACCGAGATCGGGAAACCTCCAGCGAAAGCCAAACCACTGTCGTGAATCATCTGCGCCATTGGTGTAGGGTTTGCATCCGCCATCCTTGCCCAAAAATCACCAAAATCAAGATGACGAGCTTCACTGTCCCCAATATTGGAAACGGCAGATTCTAGTGGCGAGATTTGCTCCTGTCCCTGAAATTTGATCTTCATATTGATAGTAATTCGGAGGACAGAGACGCGAGCTAGACTTTGGGAAGGAATTACAGAGAGGAAAGGATACACGCAGAAATTATATCAGCAAGGGTTCGAGCAAAGGATAGCATGGAAGCAATGTGAAAATGCAAAGGGGGTATGCCATTATATAGCCGATTAGAGAGAGAAAGACAATGAATGCATTTAATACATACCTACCAATTTGAATAAGCATGATATTCGGTAGAGCGGGAAAAATAAGCACGAATGGCACTTGGTTCATTTGGGACATGTGAGACGCGAATGCGCGAAACACGCGCTCGGCCGGGAAAAGACGCACAAATGCCTTTTTGGGACATGCGGACGAAAGGAAAACACGCGACTTTACGATCGGCTGAAAAGGACAATGGGTCCTAAGAGTTTGGGACATTTGGGACGAAAAGCGCGAAGTACGCGGTTCGGGTGAATCGGCCAAAATGGAACAACTTGCCCGATTGAACTTGGGGACATTTGGACAAAAGTGCTGAAGTACGCGTTCGTGTTTCACCGAAAATGGAACAACTTGCACAATTTGACTTGGGACATTTGGGACAAAAATTCCGACGGGCCCGAAAAAGACAAACTTCAGGGAAATCGGCCGATCGGGGAACAGAGCGCACTTTTGAACTTGGGACACGCGGGACAAAAATGTCCGACAGCCCCGAAAAACACACAAAATGACCCAAAACGCATGATTTTCTCAATTTCACGACTTTTAACATTTTCAAGACAAACAGAGAAGACACTTAAACTCAAAATTTCCTCGTGAGGAAAACTAGTCTCCAAGTGGGAGATTGTTAGGTTATGGAGCTGTTTTCATGTGAGGAAGTGTTGAAGACTATACACTAAGAGTATTGTACACTTTCCACATTGTCTCACTGGGGTTTGGGGTGCAACCCCAAAATTTATTTATTTATTTATTTAGGCCTTAAAATGTGCATGATATATCAGAAACGTGCTTTTCTCATATGGGCAGATTTTTGACCCATAGGTTTATGGGACGGTTTTGGCCCATGGTTTTGATACCCATGGTTTTGTAAAACTACTTAAGCAATTGTCTATTTATATGGTTTTGTGCATATGGTAGATATAATGTAACATATCACAGATGTGTTTTGAATTTGGGTGTGAATTTTGTAGAGTTTGTTGAGCATAGCTCCAAACATATATGGGTATTGTATTGAGAGAGCGGTGGCTTGTAATAAAATATGAGCAAGTGATTCTTGGTGGATGTAGCCCAAATTGGGTGAACCATGTTAAATACTTTGTCTCTTTGTGTTGTGTTATTTTATTTTGCACTTTTATTTGAGATCTGTAATAATTTCTGCATATTAGTTTCTACTATTGCAATTTTGTGAGGGATTATTCCACATATTTTATCTCTTATTTCCTAACACAAAGGGTATCTTCTTTGGTACTTCCCTACCATGCACAACCTCGCCACGTTGTCACCAATATAGATTCCAACCGTGACTCACACGCCACCATTAGCACCATCACAGTGAGCTTTCTTCACACTTACCATCGGATTCCTTTGTCCTTTTGTTTTTGTTGGCTCATGTGTTCAAATAATTTTGGGCACTCCTCATACTTGTGTTTCTTTCCACACCAAGAAACTATAACAGATTGGGGCATTCACACTTATAGTGTTCCATAGACCCACAATTGTAATAAGTTCCACGCAAGAACTCACTTCTTCCGCCTTCATGGTTGTCATGACCTCTAAATCCTCCAAGAAAGTCTCTTCCGTGACTCCTTCCATCAGCATGCCCTTCATAATGATGACCTTGATCCTTATAACTTCTTGTAATACTAGTATGAAACCACCAGATTATCAATGACGCCATGTATTTGGTTAATCAATCTACAATCCTTGGTGTCACTTTGTAGTAGTAGAGGTGTAGAGTTTGCAATAACAAGACACATTCTTACAGATTACACTTTAGCGGTAGACACCTATTTACATCATGATCTCTATGGAAAATATCACAGTCCATTGTTATGGTGTGAATTGAACTTCATAGGTAATTGTCCTTTGTATGACCCTATACTTCACAATCCATACACCATAACCCACCGTGAATCTCATGAGCCGATATCGCGTATAATTTCTCCAAACTAATTTTCCATTGCAGTAATTTGGGCTTCTAGGAATGAACTAATTCCTATATCAACACTTCCTACTACCTCAATGTGCAAGGCAGCCTCCAAGGCCTCACACAGATCTGTGAAAGTCTTCTATGAAATTTCCCTCCTGAATGGTGTGATCATTCCTTCGATGAACCATTGAGCATGCTATGAAGGGTGAATATCATAAGATAACTTGGATAAGAGAGTCTTGAAATGTGCATCATACTCCCACACACTCTCCATCATTCCTTGTTGAATCTCCTTCAATGTGCTAATGCTTTTCTATTCAAACTCAAGTATGTGGAAATCCACCAAAAGGAATTATGTAGCATACAATGTAATCCACCACTGTCTGGTGTGGGTCATACTTCATGTACTAGCTATGCACACATCCTTGCAATGTAGTTGTAAAATAATTTTTTTTTGTGGTCGGTGATTTTCTTCACGCACCATAGTAACTTTCACCTGTGTACATGTTCCATGACATCCTCAATGTCCTTGTAATCAAGTAAGTGGAGTGACATCTCATAAAACACCCGGCCGATGGTGTTGTGGATCTTTTCTGTAAGATCCATAACCTTGATTCCCTATGGTGTTGCCTCCACCATCAAAACCACTAGATCCACTACTGCTAACTCCCCAGATCCACTAGATCCTCCTCCTGCTCATAAGTAAGGATCCTAATGCAGTTGCGCCTTTCTGTGATCCCACTATCATGATAATCAGTGTGTTGAAAATATTTGATATTTGAATCACTCCCGATGTGTTTCCCACGCCACTCCTAGACGCGATACTTAAACCTTGTGATCCCACACCTTGCCCAAATGTTCTTCTAGAAAAAATAGCTCCAAACACAGAAATTAATGTGTAGCCATAGATGTACCAAATGAAAAATTATACCTCCTAGGTGTCACTCAACTACCAATATCGATACCAACTGGATTATCAAAACTTATCTCAGGAACTGGAAAACTAAGTGCAAGGGTCTAGTCACCATGTGGGTTAAGATGTGTGCCTATGGCTCTCCTCCTTTCTTCATATGACAAGCTCTCTCCATAAGCCGAGGGGTTTCTCTTACGCACTTGCCAAGATGGGGTAGCTCAGACTACTCAGGTTCCACATCCTCTATGCAAACCTCAAATCCTTCCCATAACGTCTCTTCTATAAATCCATCACTCATACAGCTTCATGTTGTCTTGCCAACTCCCTCTCTTAAGCTTCATTATACTTGATCTGCCTCTCCTCTCTCTCCATTTCTTCCGCAAGGTCTGCCATCCTCTCGCCATGCCAGCTTCGTGCTGCACCTAGCAGGAGTTTAGCAAGCTATATGAAAGGCTTCCAAACTAAACATAATGAATATGATCTTGATAACTGGTGGAATAGTATGCAAGAACAATCCTCTAGGATCCCTCGAGAATTTAAACTCAATAATCTTTGTGCAAGAATACGTAGAAATAACGTATTCCAAGGTATAACTAGTCAACACTCTACTCCACCAATGATCAACAACACAGGTCCATGTCAGATCAGCATCATGCAACCACCGATATTCCTCCTAGGTCAAAACATAAGGTCTATAGTACTAACTTTTCCTTGATGCACATGTTAAGATCCATTCATACAACTCTACAATAGAAGAATGTCTCATAGAGTTCATGATATAGGTTCTCCTCCACCCATTTTCGTCCATCAAACTTAGATCTAGTAATGAACCTTTGAGAAAACTAATCCTCCATGCTTTTAATCCGGTATCGACACTTTGTCCAAGTTCGGATGATCTGTCATCATACATCATTCTCACAACAACTTCAAAAGAGGTCCCGGCGAGCCAACACATCATCCACATTTTTTGAGTGCAGAAGCTCACCCGAGGTGCACATGTGTTCTCCGAGCCCCTCCTTTATGTGAGCTTCATGATAATTTTATTCATTAATAAGGGGGTGTTACACAAACAGAGAATGAACGCACCCATTCTTGAAAACCATATGTAAGCACTAACTCCTAATATAATGCACCATAACATAGGATAACATGATCATATTACAATGGAAGTAGAACTAAATCACGATTATCATCAAGAAAACCAATAATACACCCATGAACATAAAAGGAATGTACAGATAAAGATCCATCACATAAGTGCTTTAGAATCACTTCATTATATTCATTAGTCAAAGTACAATAGCCAAGATTACATCAAAAGAGTTCCATGTATGGAGATATTTACAGTAACGAGCTTTGATACATTACAGAGCTTACCATCACACATTACACATTTTTACTATCTCCCTCTCTTGATCTCATACTCACACACACACCCTCTCTAAATTTGTCTCGTAAAATCATACATGATAGGAACTCTAACGGAATATCCTCTTAACTACTCATCATTACATGAGAAATCTTGAAGGAATATTTCATGATTTCCCTACCACTACTCAATAACATGCCAAATGTCATCGTGTGTTTCCCAAATCAAGTTTCCTTAACATGCATGTTCTAGTTAATCCATAACAAACTTGGCTCCTTATCCTTTCATGATAACCATATTGATGCCTTGGAATATCCTTTCCTTGAGCTGTAAGTCTCCATAACTTATCCATATCGTGTCCGGTCACTTTTTCATTCATTCCCTAAATGCTCCTTTTCATGTTTTCCAAAACTCCTTAAGTCCAATCAATCCTACCTGAGGCACGAGCCTTCATGCATCTCCAAGAACTACTTCCGCGTGTGCCTTCGTTCCCTGCTTCCACAGCCCCCAAGCTTTGTGCCTCATGTACTTAGTTAATTTAGGGTTCCAACACTCTTCATGCTTTATACTTTACCCTAATAGTTTTTATGAATCCTTATTTAATACCCACTCCATTGCTACAAGTCCTAGTGAATACTAGGTTGAATCTCTAACTCCATATGCTATTACTACTGTTATGATTCCTTATCATAATACTGTACACACCCTTGAACCCATTCTATCTCCTATGCTTAACGACTAAGATCCTCTTTCTTTTATTTGTTGTTCTTATAAGAAACCCTCCTCTTTTGATCAATTTACTTACACATTATACATTAATTAGGAGTATTGGTAGCATGTACCTTATTATCCTCATTTCTCTAAAACCATATGTACCTATGAGGCTCTAACCCACTTGGGCCTCACTCCTACCGATATCATACCTTTTCTCAAATCACATAGTGAATATCAAGGATATATCTTTCTCCTAGTAGCTTATAGTAAAAGGGCCTTTTATATGCGGAGTTTGGGTTGTACTTGATCCCCAAACTTTTTCACTTACACTTGGAAAATCTTGGTTAGATTGCATTGGTAGTGTTGAACCATGTATCATTAATGTTTTCATTGATGTCATATGACATTGATGGAAAAGAGTGTTGGTGAGGTGTAAATCATTCAGTGGTCATGAAGGTTTATTATCGCCCTCTTTTGACCTCTAATTATGTGTCTAAAGTGACTTGGTGTCATGTATTAAGGTGTCATCATGTATACATAAGGTCTTGGTGGATTGAAAAATAACTAAGTTCCCCGTGTGAAATCCAAACGTGTTACACATGTCCTAAGAGGTGTATCAAAGGTGTGCAAGTTCCTTCATGATGAATAATAAGACATGTTACATGCACTATGGGTTGAAACAAGCTCAACTAGGCCTAATTCTAAGACCTAGTACAAGCATGGCTTAGGGTATGGAGAAAAACAAGCTAAGGAAGGTCGGTACAAGCATGATGAGTGTGTTATGACATGGTAGAGAGGATGTGGAAGGTGTTTTAGGTAAAATTTCAGCTGGTAAAGGCATGTTTAAGGCCTTTTGAATGCATGTTCTTGAGGACAAGCCGATGTGCATGTGTAAGTCATGGTGGTGAATAATATGAAGACCTGTTTATGAGCATGTAATCATTTGGGAAGTTATTAGAGGTTTTCCTAGTGCCATGGGAAAACAATTACGGTATTTTGAATAATATTTTTCAAGATATGATGTTTTAGGCTCTATTAAGCTCTCAGAATGACCATTTCTAGCTTGAAGCTCATGTTTGAAGTGCTCACTTGTACGTTAAATTTATGCATGGTGACCTGATCCATTCATCAAATTTGGGGCATGGATTCAAGAACATTTTGCAATTAAAATGAGGTAAAATGATGCCTTATAATTTATGAACAATCCTTAAGAAGTTAAGTTGGTCTAAACCCTCCCAAAACCCTCATTCTGAAGTGATAGGAAAAATATGAAGTTTTTGGTCTCCAAACATGCTAAATTGATGGTTCAATCTTGTAGATAATTTTCCATATCTCTTTTTTGTAGAGGTTGCATGCTCTAGGTGTGATGAGAAGGTACACAAAACTCACTATTTTTTTGAAGATTTATATGTGAAGAAATGTATTGCGGTGTTTCATGGTGAAAGACCAATCTGTGGGAGCAAGACCGGGAGGTGCCCCAAGTGTCCATGAGAAGTTTCAAGTAGGTTATTTGCATAATTTTGGTGAAAAATTCACCTTATATGGTTGTTGTCTCATGTTTTGCAAGGGCAAAATTCACATGAAAATCGACAACCATACCCTTGTGTCAAAAATTTATATTGTATCCCTTTCTATACACCCTCCCAGGTCATCCTATTCCCCATATCAGTCATATTGTGTCCTTACAATGGTTCATATGTGTGTTTCATCCTTCCCTGTAGGTTATTTAGGAAGAAAATATCATTTAAGTACTTCACGAGTGGTATCTCTAAAAGTGGTTTTTCAAGAAAAGTTAGGAAGGGCTATCATCAGCCTTTCTAAGACAAGTACATTATCTCTCGGAGATGTGTTGAAGGAAAAAATACATCATGGAGGTTTATTCAAGAGCTAGGTCATTGTGTAAGTGATTTAGGAAGATTCTAGAAAGATTTGGAGGTTTAGGATCCAATTCATCAAAAACGGTTTTTGAGGATGAAGAAGCTTGCATCGTGAAAGAGCACCACGACTTTGAAAGACGTGCTTCCGGGAGCTCTAGAATATTTTTGAGCCAAAAAATCAATGGAAATTATTTTTATTCCCCTACATGGTGGTAAAATCATATTCATCCTAAACCCCATGCATTTTTCTAGGAAACTCATTCTTTCTAAGCATAATTGGTGATCCCAAGAAAAAGGATATTTTGAGGGTGTTACAGGAATAATAAAGGAATAATACCCATCCCATCATTATCATGAATTTTTCATAAAGTTTCATAAAAATAAATGTGAAAAATTTATTTGGGAGATCAAGATATCGTCCATTTAAAGTTACCGCCCAAGGTACATGTTTGATACTTAGTCAATTTTCTTGGGTGCTACGTGGCAACATGAGGTTGAGGCACATTTTTGTGCCCCCATTACACCTTTCCAAGGGGAAAATGGGGACAAAAAGGTTCCCCTTCCCCTTAGGCTTCATGGTCACTCCATGTGACCTTGATGACTCCATATATCCCCTTTGACCAAGTTGACTAGCCCCCTCACCTACTTGCACATGTGTGAAAAGTTTCACTCTAGGGCTAAGGTGAATTTTTGTACACCCATTGTCCCTTTCCAAGGGGAAAAGGGGAAAAATTTCCCCCTCCTTGCTTCCTCTTGCTTCCTCATACAACTAGTTCATGACCTCCAGGTGCTTATTTCTAGCCCCCTCCATTCCTCTCATCCAATGCATGTGCGACACATAACACCTAGGGGCTAAGGAACATTTTTGTGCCCCCATTGTACCTTTCCAAGGGGAAAATAAGGACAAAAAATGTGCCCCTCCCCCTCCTCTTGGTGCCAACACTATAAAACCATGCCTTTTCCATTTTTCCCTCATTCCCCCACATTCCTCCGTTTGTACCCGAGAACTCTAGAAAACTTTTTCCAGATTCCTTCTCCATTTTTTCTCACTCTCATTCACTCCACCATCTCCTTGAGATCTCAGCACCATTTTTTCTATAAGAAAAACAAAAATCTCATGCTCTAAGCTCCATTTTTGCTCTAGATTGAAGGTGCATAGGAAAACAAAAAAACCACATATCTAAAAAACCATAAAGCACGAATTGACATGAAATTTTTTGAATCCTTCTCCATTCTCGGAGGAAAAAAACCCAGTGCCGGATTTTACATGAATATTATTATTTTTTCAGCAATCAAACCCTAGTTTCCTGCATTTTTTTGAAATTTAATATCTTCTTTTCCAAATATCGGTTGCGTCAAAACTTCAAAGAGAAACAAAAATGAAAAACCCATATCGGAAAAACACTTTTCACTAAAATATGACACCTAGAAATATAGTTTCTAAAAATAGTAAGCCTCCTACACAAGCACTTACTATTTTTTTGTAATGTATCATAGTGGGAATTTCAAAGTGAAGGAAGTGTGCACAAATAAGTAACTAGAAGGAGGATCGAGTGATCAAAGTTAGAAAGGGTGAGAAATCCTCATTTTCTAAAAATAGTAAATTCCCTTTCTAGTGTAGGGAAGTGTTTCAATAGTCATGAATTTCAAGATTCATAGGTCATCTGGAATCCACATCAAGAAATCTCATCGTATTTTTTAACACTCATTTTATGGTCCAGATTATCTTTGTATCATGTACGAGGAAGATTCTGTGATCATCATCATCAAATTGTGTAGGTGTGCTTCATCAAAACTTTCAAATCAACATAACAAGATTGTCATGGTTTCATCTTCTAAGTGATTGTTCTAGTTTCTCACTCAGGTTGTGTAACTAGAAGAACAAATAAGTGGTGACACTTCATGGCCTGGATTGGTTGTTTCATGTTTATAGAATGGGAATTATTCACTGTTGTCAATGGTGTTCTCATCAATGTTCAATGCTTACTCTCTCAATGTGTACGAGAAAATGCACCATTCCCAGATCAATCTTTGTCAATGAAACATGACAAGGTTGGTTTCAACCTTCATCTTCTTTAGAGTGGATCTTCATGAGAAATGCCCACGGTCATCCAAGTGATCATTCAACAATGTTTCTAAACACTCAGTTCAAGGTGTTCATGCATCATCCAAAGAGGTTTCTCATGGTGTAAAAATTTCAAAGATCCAAAGTTCATTGCATTAGAGAATTTCATCGGATCAATCAGGCAGCAAGGTGAAATTAACAGAGGCATCATCTTCATTGACATAGTTCTCTCTCTCTCTCTCTCTCTCTCTCTCTCTCTCTCTCTCTCTCTCCTTCTCTCTCTTCTCCATGTTCTATTTCTTCATTAGGGGTTGCACTTTTTCATTATGTCTTATTTATTTAAAAGTGACTTTAATTTTTAATGTAATAAGTCACCCTTAATTCATAAAAGGGGACTTAATTCTACTCCTAGAAATACAAAAATTCACAAGTTGTGCAAGACATATGAAAGGTCATGTGGGGGGTAGATGAAGAGCCTTTCAAGATTCTATAAATTGTAATGACACCCTCATTCCAAAGGGTTGTCAATTTTGTAAGCTCAAGAGAGATTATCACTTGAAGTAAAGAAAAGGAGATAGTTATTTCTTCTAGTTCCATTCTCTATGTTATTCTATTTCTAACTATGTACAATTTTTCCAAAGCATCAATGAAGAAAGGAGTTTCATGCCTTTTTTGATGAGAATATTATTGAAACTTTGTGTTCTTGATCTTATCCCTCTAATTTTTATTTTTCTACCTTAATCCCATCCTAATCATATCATTAATTTGTCTTCCTAGACATCCCTAATCATCCTTAATTATCCCTAAACTCTATTCATTAACCCTTTTTATCCTCCCTAAACACCCTATTTACCATCCCTAGGTTCCCATCTACCCCCATTTAATGCATTTCTTATCCCCAACTACCTTTTATCCTCCCAAGACACCCCTAACCCGTATTTACCACCCAAAACCCTAATTTCACCTCATAAGGGCTCATTGTCTCGAGATTGATCAATCCTCCACCACCCAAATCAATGGACTCCACATAGTCATCGATGACCCATCCGGGTCATCATCAACCCTATAAATATGCTCCATACCCCTCCTCTCTTGAGGATGTAATTTTGAGACTTTGAGATTTCTTGTGATTTTGGCTTCATTTCTTACTCTTCTTTGCAGTTGTTATCACCACCTTGGAGCTATTTTTAGAGATCTTGTGCATCACCTTTAATTTTGAAGATTTGAGTTCACACTTTTCTTGTTGTTTGAGTCCCCATTTCCATCCCATCACCATTGTGCATCAACCTTGTAGGTTTATCAACCATCTCGAGCTCTACCTTGCATCATCATCCAATCTTCTCTGCATTTCATCTTTCCATCCATTTTCATCCTCAAACCCTAGATATCCTTCCCAATCATCGTCGACTCAATCATAGTCACCACGACCCAATCCACATTTCTATCTTTTATTATATACCCATCCTTCTAACTATTTTTCTTATCTATCACCCATATCCCATATCCTTCAATCTTTCTATTTTACACACACACTGACTTCATATTTCATCTTCATCACATCCAATCATCTGTCGATCCACCCAAGTCATCATCGACCTATGTCCCAATCTATCTTATCTTCATTTATTTTTACATCTCTACATTTTATTTTCGATGGTGAAATGCCCTAGATCCTCTTTGCTCTCTTCTCTATCTACCTTTTCAAAAGTCCAAATCTACCTATTTCCCTAGTCAGTTCTTCATCATTCATTTTCACTCATTGATCGGATCGGATCAATAGTTATCATTTCATCATCGATCCAACAATTTTCTTGCATCCTTTCTATTCATATTCAAATCCATATCATTTTAACATCTCTCAACATCTTCATCAGTCCTATATCAACTTCACTTCAAATATTATTTTTCCATATCTTTTGATTTCCATCACCATCGATCATGCCTAGTATGTCCATCTAGTCTCGGTCATCCATCGACCCGATCAGGTTTGGTTTAATTTCATCATTTTTATTATCATCTTTCTTTTATCTTATCTAGTTCATCTCAAATTTTTTGTTTCAAGTTCAGATTTTGTTACATCATTATCATTTATCCATCATCCTATTTATCTTTTTTATCAAAAAGTGGGTTGACATCCATCCTAGGAAGTTTTCACTTCTCGGGACCGACATTTTCGGAAACCCACCATCCTATCTACTAATCCATTTTTTTGTTGAGTTTCTCTTTGTTGTGTAGTAATCAAGCTCACTATGAGGAGGATATTTTGCACCCATATCCATCATCATCTCATCTAGAGGTAGCCTTAAACCCTCTCATTATTGGAGTTTCTTATTTTCTTTGTTACCATTTCACTAATCTAAAACATGAGCAAGAAAATTAGATCAACATTCTAGCATGCCCAGTGGGGACCCACCCTTCTTTGGTGAGTTCTTTCATTTGTTTTCATTTCCATTTCCATTTTCTTTTCTCTTTCTACTAACCTCATGGTGGGCTTTTGCTTGCTTGCATGTGTGGTGGATTTATTTCTTGGATCAACAACACACATTTGCTTAAAAATAAAATAAAAAAAAAAGGAAAATAACGTTATCCATGTATTCTTCATTTTTCCCTATTTTCTCTTTTTGCATTTTCTTTCCTTCTTTGTTTGCTTGATTTCATCAAATTTCACATTTCATTTTGGACTTAAAAATAACCTCTTCATACTTTCTTGAAAATAGTAGTAATTAGAGGTTAATTCTTTGCATTCACTTCTTCCACACACATCCAAAATGCACACATTAATTTACACATCTTAAACATCTTCTACAGTGGAAACTATTGGGATTTCATCACCCAATAGAAATCCACCATGGTTTTTCTACGTTATTATAAATTTTTTGACTATCGGTATATTGGCTAAGTGCCCACACCCTTATCATTTGTGGTGCATGAAGTGTGGGGTAGGCCCCAATATCAGGCCCATACTGGTAGTCATCACATTTGAGCCTCACGTACCTTTGGGTATATCGAGGATGCCATCCAAAACAACCTAAAACCATCCATAGTTTGGCCATTTCCTAGGTTCCCTTTGAGCCCATTTTCTTTCTTTTTCACATTCTTCTAATAAGCAAGATAATTAAAAATATTGTGTGACTTGTTTGAAATATTAAAAATCAACATAGTTTCTTGTCTTATTTTGTTTCATGCCCATTATTACATGTTCTCAAGAAAGAAAAATGGAACAAATCACATCATCCAACAACATTCCTATTTCCAACACTTCCTCCCAAAAACTTCATCCCTTTCCATTATCTCTTCCACCCCTTTACTTCTTCTTCTTCTTTTCACACAACCTATGATTTCATTTCCTCCTCTCATGAATCTCAAGTCATCTATCCAACCAACACCCATATTGAACTAACCCTTTGTTTCTATTCCTTCTAGACTAGCTACACCCCCATCTTTTTCTTAGAGACCTTTGGGCCTCCCCTTATCCCTCATGGATCCTTGGAGTTCTAGGAACTCTTGATGCTAACCTTGTCTCTCTTCATGACTACCTTCTCTCTAAAATCCACCAATCTTCCCATCGATGGACCCCCTCTTCAAAAAATTTATGCTTATCACTCTCACCTCAATCCACTCAAGTCCTCACCTCTCAACTTGTTGTGTTCTTCCCAAGAGCTATGAATGAGCTTTCCATGGCATGCAAAACGAACTTGGCTCCCCAATCTTCCTCTACAATCCCTCAAACTCACCAATCCACTCAATTGGTGGTTCCCATTCCTCCCAATCTTCCCCGCATCAACAACACCACCCACTTCTTCCATCCCCATCACTTCTCATCCACTATCATCATTAGCACCCCTACCCAAACTTTGTAAGAATCTCATTTACTTCCTCCACCACCCAAACAACATGATCAAACTTTGGTCCCTATATCTACATCCCAATGTCCACACAAATGTTATCACCTCAACCCCATCCTTCAGAGTCTACCCAAACTCACCAACCTCCACTCTGGAGTGTCTTTCACCACATATTCCCTAATCAATCTACTCAAACATCTCAACCACCCCATACTTACATCCCCACTCATCCCATGCAAAATCAATTTAACATCCCCATCTCTCAACAACAAAAAATGCAATCTTATCCATTTAATTACATTCCTACCTCTCAACAACATCCTATTTCCCAACCAACTCAATCACAACCCTTCAACATCTCCCCTTTATCAACCACCTCCACAACACCCACTCATCCTCAATCATATCAATCTCATCCATAACCTCACCCATCTACTTCTTATATCCCACAATCTCATCCATCAATCTCTCATCCTCATCATCTATATCTAATGACCTATCATGCTTTTTAAGTAGAATGGCCAATCTCAAGCCACTACTTTGGGGTCTAAAACCACTTTCTCTTATGAATAGATTTGTAATGAGCCCATCAACCCATCAATCCTTGTCAAGCCATATCCTCCACACTAGGAACTTCCAAAATTCTCCAAGTTTAATAGTAAGGAAGACCCTCAACAACACCTTCATGCCTTTAGACATGCATGTTATCTCATCACTCATGACCAAGATCTTATGCTCCACACTTTCCCCATGTCATTGGTCGGACCTACTTTGGACTGGTATAATGAATCCCCAACATTCTCTATTCTCCTTCACCCAACTCACACAACTCTTCTAGAGAACTTTTCTATCAACATTGCATAAAATCACCATTACATACCTCTACACCATTAAAAATTTGATGATGAATCTATCATATATTTTTTTCGCTAGATGGCATGGCATAATCAATCAATTGTCTTTCTCTCTTCCACAGACCAAGATAATCAAACTCTTTTCATGGTCTTGTGTGAAGCATATTTCATCAACTCTTCAAATTCAATCCTTCCAAACCTTTGAAGAGGCATTCACCATGGCTCATAAACTTGAACTTTGTGCCCTTGAGCAAAGGCCATGTCAAACTTAGATCCAATAAACCAAAACCAAATTCACCAAGCCATCCAATCATAGTGACAAATCAAAAAAATGCAGCTAATGCCATCATCATCAAATCTTCATCTGCATCCACTTCTCATACAAAGCCTCCACAAAGGGCTCCTAGACCAACTCCCAACTATACCCCTCTCGGGGAGTCCTATAGTTCTATTTTGATAAAATCATGGCTGCAAATCTCATTCAACTTCCTCCTATCAAACCCATTGATGAATCATGACCCAAACCCACATGGTATCACGAGGATGACCACTATTGCAAAAGTATCATCCAAGTCCATGTCATGACATTGAAAAAGTGTTCACACTTTCAAATATCTTATCCAAATGACTCATAGATCATGGGGATATTCAATTAGATAACCCTAACACACCTCCCAATCAACCCCTCAGATGTCTTCAAACAACCTTTCCCAAATCATCCACCAAATAATCAAACTAACCCCCTACATCACAAGCACCCAACACCCACACGATCAATACTTTGAATCAAGATCCAACACCACCACCTACATCCATTACCCCACTACCTTACTGACACACTATATCCACCCCTACATCTACAATCACACCTCCATATGAACCCTCATCTACAACTATCATATCCTATATATCATACTATATCTATCATATCCATCATATCACATCATCTCCTATCATCCATCACATCTACTATCTATCTCTACTCATCTATTCCTTATCCTTACAATCTACACCTACAACTACATCCATACCTCACATCTATCCCACACATCTATCTCTACATCTATCATCTACATCCTATCATCTATCTATCTTTATCCACATCTACCACCATGCTTATATCTACATCAACATCAACATCAATCCATTTCCATCCAATATCATCCCTTAAAACATCTACTACACAAACACCCTCACTTAGTACAACCACAAATGATGTTCCTACCTCATCCTCATCATCCATAAGACCTATCACTCCTACACCATCACCTCCAAGACCCATGCAATCTTCAACTCCTTCTGACCTTATCAAATGTGTTCTTCAAAAACCACTTCCATCTTCCATCTCCACATCTACAAAAAAAAAACATCATCATCTAATTCCCCTCTCCAAATATCCCCCAATCAAAATTGTTTTATTCCTACCAAGGAAAAAACCCCACAACAAAAATCTAAAAAACCTTGGCATCCCCACTCAAAAATCCTCACCCATCCACATAAGAAATTGGAGCTCCCTCCTTCAAATCCCCAAGATTCCAAACCATTTAAGCTATCCAACATTTCATCATCTATCTTGGGACCTTGCCCATCCATTTTAGGACCAGGTCCTTCATCTAAATCCTCTATCATCAAGAAAAAAACAAAATCAATGACCATCCATTCCTCCCCTAAATCAAAATCTAAATCACAACCATCCAATTCTTCTTCCAAACCCAAATTAGAACCCAAGGCTCCCATAAAAAGCCCCATAAAAGTAAAACACCTCTTACTTCACCTTCATCATCCCATCCCAAATCCAATCATCCCCAAATCACACAACCCCTTCTTCAAAAACTCCCATTGTATCCTATACATAAAAAATCCTTCAACGTCTTGTTCAAGCATCTACAATCACCCTCCCACCTATCAAGTCCTTTGATTCACATGGACAAAAACCCACATGGTTTGACTCTAATGTTGTTGTGTGCTTATCATCACACCCATGGACATGATACTTGAACATTGTAGGGCTCTTCAAACCCTCATCCATAATCTCATCAAAGAAGATGACCTTCTCATTGAAGAGATCATCCTCTCCCATCCACATCTAATCATAATCCTCCCATCAAATCTACAAACTCCAAATCTACTTCTTCATCCAAAACCTTCATCAAATTCCTCCTCCCAAGCACTACTTCTTCTTCCAAAGAAGGTCCCCTCTTTTCATTGATCATTCATATCACCACCACTCTCTCTTATGACCCCCAATCATCTACTCAATCTAAACCCAAAGTTTTCATCACCACTCCATCTGATCAACCTAATCCATCTTCTTCATCCAAAGCAAGGTATCCATTTTAGTTGCTCCACCCCACTCCAAAAATTTCGGCCATCAAACAAAGTATTGTGAAAGCAACTCCATCAAGCCCTATTAAGATGTCACTTTATGAGCTCATCCAAAGCTCCCCAATCATAGAAAAGCTCTCATTGAAGCTCTACAATGTATCCCTATCACTAGCGATGAGACTCAACCTTTTTCATGCCTTTTTGGAGTGCTCACAACTTCTTCCACCATCTCTTTTGATGACTTCAAAATTCCCATATCTCACCCAAGATCATGATCTCCCTCTCTTCATCATTATTCATCAATGATACATTCATCTCGACATTCAATGATAGACAATGGAGCCAACATCAACATCATATCATCCCATACCTTTGATCAACTCAAACTTCCCAACTCCATTGTCACTCAATCACCCACCATCCTTCGTGCCTTTTAATGATGTTGTTTTACTTTGGGAAATATCCCTTCCCATCCATGTCGTGAAAAAAACTCCATCATGAGCTCTTTTATATTGTTTGAGGGGGAGTTCTAATATAATGTTTTACTTGGGCATGACCATGGATCCATCACACCATGTGTTTATGTCCCTTCCACTCTCCATCATTGTATCAAATATGAGCATGAGGGGAAAATCCTAACACTCCCCACAAATTCCTCCATTTAAAGCATGTCACATGACTTATCAACCAAACGACATGTGCTTGTCCCTAAACAAGATTCATCTGAAGCATCCACTAGCTCATCTTGTCCCTACATCTAAGCTACCTAATGATGATTCTATCGATAATGTGATGTAACATCTTTCACTGGGGAGTAGTATCACTCCTTACTCTCAATGCCCTTCCCACACCTAATCAACTTTGGTAGACCCGATAAAAGCACCTATGTATCAACCAAATGTCAGGGATATCATTTCTTTTGGTCCACCTCATCTTCAAACCAATCTCATCTATGGTGGCATCGATCATCCTTCCTCTCACATCGATGCTCAACCTCACACCAAGCCATACACCAATGGATTTGATTTCCTCTATAATAAATCCTTTTCCTACCTACCTCCATCCATCATTGTTGTGCATGGAAAGGATTTGGTATGGGGTTATGAAAAGGAATGCATGATCTCATCATCGACCAATCTCATAAACCCCATGAGAAGTTTGACTTGGTTTTAAAGAACAACCCATCAACTCTCTCATTTTCTTCATCCCCATCTCCCATGAATATCGATCCCTCATCCACTTCTTCTCCATCCAATGAACCCATGGATATGGATGATACCATGTCCATCTCTTCTAGCTTTTTTTTAATCTCCACCATCACTTTGGGACCGGTCACTTATCAGTGTGAAGGTGAAACTAGGTCCCTTCCTCTTCAATTTCCCGATATGGTAGAGGAATATTCCCCTACCATTGACATTATTCAATGCACCGATGATGATTCCATTCTTTCCTATATGGGGGTGGAGGATTCCTATCTTCATAAGTCCTTACCTCTGACACATCCACTCTTCTCAATGAATCCACCATCGACATCAATATAGGGACTCCACAAGAGCCCCACATCCTCAAAGTCGGTCAATCCCTTGATCCTCAAGAGATGAAATCTTTCACCACCTTCCTTTCTAAGCACATTCAAGCCTTTTCATGGTCTTATGCCACATGTCAGGCCTCGATCCTTCTTCTCATCATCCACAACATCATCACCATCCCTAATGCTAAGTTGGTTAAGAAAAATTTTTCGCATACGTATGCATCCTCATGTTTCCCTCCTTGTCAAAGAGGAGTTACAATGCCTCTTTCTCCACTAATTTCATCATACCTCGACTATCTCCAAATGGGTTTCCAACATCATACCCATTTCCAAAGCCTCTAGAAAGCTTTGTATATTGTACTGACTTTTTGAGATTTAAATCTTTTTTCCCTAAGGATGAATTTCCCCTTCCTAACATCGATCAACTTATTGACCTCACAACTGGACCATGAAATGATTTCTCTTATGGATGGTTTTTTAGTTATAATCAATCCTCATCACACTAAAAGACCAACATAAGACTTATTTCATCACTCCTTGGGGACCTTTTATTTATCGTGTCATGCCCTTTGGTTTAAAAATGCGGGGGCCACCTATCAACATGTTATGACCTATATCTTCCATGACCTTATCCATAAAACTATAGAGGACTATGTCGATGACCTCTTGGGTAAATCCAAACATCGACAGATCATCTTTCCATCCTTGAAATCCTCTTCACATGTCTTATTCAATTCTTCCTCCATCTCTAATCCACCAAGTGTGTGTTTGGAGTTTTAACTAGAAAACTCCTTGGCTTCATCATTTCCATTAGGGGTATTGAAGTTGACCCCAAAATCAAATCCATCCTTGAGATGCCTCCTCCTTCTAATCTAAAGAAACTTCACAGTCTTTAAGGCCATGACTTTAATCAATCATCCATTTTCATCTCACAACTCTCTCTAACCATTTTCAACCTTTTCACATCTTCTTCACAAAGACATTTCACTTTAATTGGGATGATGATTTCCAAAAAAATCCTTTGATGATCTCAAGTAATATCTTTATCCCCACCCATGTGCTCACACCTCCACGTGAGGGGGATCCTTTCTATCTTTACATCTCTACCACCGATCATGCTCTAGGTGCCATGTTGGCACATCATGATGAGAAAGGGAGGGGGGAAAAGCCATCTATTTATATCATTCACACCCTTCACAATTATGAGACTCACTACACTAAAGTTGAAAATTGTGTTGTGCTCTCTTTCTTCCCACCTCCAAACTTCATCACTATATTCTTAATCAAAAACCTATGTCATCACTAGTTTTCATCCTCTCAAAACCATGCATTCTAAACCTTATCATAATGATCACATCACTCAATGGCTCATGCTCATGACCGAGTTTTGACCTAGAGTTCATCTCTCAAAAATCATCAAGGGCCAAGCCATCATTGATCAACTTAGTTGAAAGCCCCTCTTCCTAACAATCATCTTCCTCATGAACAATTTCCCTAATGAATCTATCCACACCATCGATCATGAATTTTCTCCCTCTCGATGACACTTTTCTTTGATGGATCTAAGTGTCGAAAGGGGGAGGTGTTGGTGTTATCATATCATTCCTCCTTGGGATACTCCTATCCCCATCACATATAAAATCAATTTCAATGTACTAACAATATGGTGAGTATGAAGCCCTCATCTTGGGTCTCAAAACCACTATCATGCTTGGTCCAAATTCTTGATATCTATGGTGACTCTCAACTCTTATCATTAATCAAGTCAAAGGAACCTATCAATGTAAAAATGAATCCTTCAAAAATATAAGGACATCATTGAATTTCTTCTTGAGGCCTTTGAAATTCTACACCATCCAAATTATCCCTCATTCATCTAATCATTTTGCAGACACTATGGCATCCCTCATCTCTCATCCCATGGGAAAACCAAAGAATCTAAACTCTCTCATTTTTTTCATCACCTCAATCAACCATCCCATGTCCATGAGCTTCCTCATGTCAATCATGTTGATACTAATCAATCTAATATCTAGTATTCTCAAATATTTGACTATCTATCTCAATCTAAAATTCCCTTCGACCTATCCAAAAATGGTAGGAGGTCTTTCCTTCAACACACTAACCACTATATGTCATCCTTGGTGGCATCCTCTACAAATGTGGGTTTGATGGTATTCTTTTATGATTCCTTAAATCTCATGAATCTACCCATGTTATCCTAAGAAGTCCACGATGATATCTGTGGTGGTCACTTTAGTGGTTTGGCCAGTTTCAAATGTGTTTCTTTGATGGGTTATTATTGGCCCCACCCTCAATCAAGACTATTGTGAATATGTTAAAAAGTGTGTCAAATGCCAACAACATTCTAATCTCATCTCACATTCCTAGTCAGGCCTTATATCACTCAAGATCTTTGGCCTTTCTCACAATGGGGGCCTCGACCTCATTGGTCCTCATCAATCCATGTTCTTCTCAATGCCATCATTCTATCATCACCACAACTAAATAATTCACCAAATGGGTGGAATCCATTCCACTCACATCCACCAAAGCTAACAAAATTGTTGATTTTGTCTATCAACACATCATCTGTCATTTTGGCATTCCTCATAAAATCATCATGAAAAAAAATTCCTTTAAAAACAAAGATCTTAAGAAGCTTTGTGACTCTTTCAACATCAATCTTAGCTTCTCATCTCCTTACTATCCTCAAGCTAATGGTCAAGCCAAAGCCACTAACAAAACTCTTCATAATATCCTTGCCAAAACTATTGATAAGGTAGGTCAAAATTGGCATCTTCACATCCCCTTTCACTCTTTGG
Organism: Taxus wallichiana var. yunnanensis; assembly: GCA_018340775.1. Classification (NCBI taxonomy): domain Eukaryota; kingdom Viridiplantae; phylum Streptophyta; class Pinopsida; order Cupressales; family Taxaceae; genus Taxus; species Taxus wallichiana. Next base: position 366,200,070 of record CM031235.1, on the reverse strand, counting down.
GCTATCGAACTAGCATCCACACCTCTACAGGTGCTACTCCTTTCTCTCTTGTCTATGGATCTAAATTCTTCCTCCCTCTCAAATTCAAATCCCATCTTTACATGTTTCTCTCTTCACGAACTTTGTCTCTAATGAGGACTATCATCAAGAGTGTCTAACACAACTTGAATTGTTAGATGAGTGTCACTTAATCATCTCTTCAACATCATCATGTTTATCAAGAGCATCAAAATGTGCTTATAAAAAATCTAAAGGAACATGAATTTAACATCGGTGACCTTGTCCTTAAAGAAAATCAGAATGTCACTACTCTAGAAAGGAGCCAACATGGAAAGTTTTCTCCCAACTGGATTGGACCATACATTATCACACATAAATATGGGTCTAGAGCCTATCATTTAGCCTCTCTTGATGGTAAACTAGAAATGGAAACCTCTCAACGCCTTGCACTTGTGACCTTTCTATTATTAACATACTTACCAATGTGATCTTAGTCATATCAAAGATCTCATCTCCATCATCAGCCTTTCCATCTCTCATTGTAATGATTTGGAATTATGTGGTCTACCATCACTTTCTATCTATGACCTTGAATATGGGCACCACGGCTCTTCCCATAGCATATTCCTTATGGACAAGTTCCTCCTTCTAGGTGGGAACCCCATGATCATTACATCCATCACCCTCTTATCTACCTACTAGAACCATGCTAAGGGTCCATAGGTGTCACTTTGTACATCTTATCCCCTCCCCAAGTGGTCTACTTGGCTATCCCCAACTCTATCCTAAAAAGTCAAAATTCATGGATGCTCATATCAAAATCTATCTTATCCAAAAAAACTGATCCCTCAAAGGACAATTGTTCATATAAAGAAAAAAAATCAAAAAAGTATAGATTGATCCCTCAAAGGACAACTATCATGCATATCATCTTTCCATCATCTTCAAGTCAAAATCAAAATCCAAAAGAAAAATCTAAATGTAGACCACTCCCTCAAGGATGGATACTATCTATATCATGGTAGTAAAAGGCTTCCCATTGATCAACCTTCTTAAAATATCAAAAGAAAAAGTAAAATATTTAAAAAATAAGCATCCCCAAAAAGCTTCCCACATCGATCAACTTTCCCATCCTCCAAAAACTTCCCACATTGATCAATTTGCACATATTGCTCAAGAGTTGGGGCATAGACCTAGACTACTACCCTAAGGAGAACCTATTTTCCCCATACAAGCTCCATCTTAACCCCTTTTCATGTCTATAATGGGTCTATAAGCACACCTTCCATCTTTCCCTCATGATCTTAAGTATGACTAACTATCATTAGTTATGTGTTAACACTTGTCAATGGTCACAAGTGCATTTTGTTTGTTTCCTTTCATGTTTACCTCTAATCTAGTTCAAAAGGAATATTTTCTCTTTATGTACACCTCTCTCTCTATGATGAAGTGTATTGTCTCATGCTTTGGGTCACCCTATCAAGGTCACGCCCCTTTCCAACCACACCATCCTAACTTTTACATTTATATCCAATTCATCATATCACATCTAATCTAATTCCCATCATATCCCACCTACATCTACCACATCATGTAATCTAAATTCATCATATATTCCTAGTTATCTACATTCATAACTCATCATCTCATCTAACATAAAAAACATATATATATATATATATATTATATATATATATCCATCACATAATCAATCATCATCACATATTTCATCATATCATCTATCTATCATCATCTCATATCTATCATATCATATCTACCATCAATCATCTTTCCTATCATATCATCACATCAAATCATTTAATCCATACATCACATCACATATCATTCTAATCATTATCACATCAAATATCACATCAAAATATCAAAATCAAAACATCACATCATCAATATGCATCACATCACATCCAACATCTAATCTAATCATATAATATAATCAATCATAATCATCAAATATCATCACATAAATAGCATCATCACACAACACATATAAGCCATGAAAAAATCATATGTATATATATCCTCATCAAAATCCATACATCCATGATAGGCCTCTATGGGCTCTATCTCAAAAATATATACATCAAAATCCATATCAAAATCAATATCAATGTTCACCCTCTAGGTGGTGAACTAAAATCGATGCTCTAAGCTTTCCTCTAGGAAGGTCTTGTCCATCTCACCAGTGTAGGACCTGTCTCTCTCTCTATCCATCATCTCCTCCATCATCTAGACCCAAACTCCTTCTCGGTTGTACCATGCTAGTCCTGCTCCCGATGGCACGTCAGTCCATTTGAACTCCCTTACTTCTCCCCCCTAGGTAGGTACGTGTGCATATCATGGCACATATGAATCTAGATGTAATCATAATGCACTCATAGTAGTGCATGCCTTCCACCCATTCCTTATACTTTCTAGTGATATAGTACTAGGTGGAGCCATCTAGTTGACTCCCTATGAAGCCTCTGGTGCCTCACTCCCGATATCTATGACTATGGGTCCAAGATCCCCAAATCTTAGCCCTGTAGGCCTCCCTCTTTCGCATGGTATCAATCTCTCTCTTGTATGGCCAAGGTCTCTCTCCTAAGCATAATCTTTAGTCCTCTTATCATGTTGTATCCAACTCTTCACCTATAGACCTGGCTATCTCCTATATTGCCCCTCCATCTCCACCCTCCTCCTCTCTCTAGGTGTCTTCCTCCTCTCCTCATCCTCCTCTCATCCACTCCTACCTCTACCTCTCCTCTACTTCTGGGCTTCCCATGCCTCTTCATCCACTCTACAAATCCTTCCCCGACTCCCACATCATCATCACTATCCCATGGGTCTCTTGCCTCCTCCAAATGGATCATCCATCACAAGTGACTAGGTAAATCCCTCTCCACCTCATCCCACCTATATCTATTCGCACCCCCAAAACCATCTATACCAACCAAACTACCTCATCACTATGGAAACTGAATTTCCTCCACCATCTCTACCTCCGCCCCTGTACCCATCTGACCCTCCTCATACCAAATAGCTCGATGTCTTCCTTGGCCATGTGAGAAACCCTCAGTATGGCCTCCATCTCACCTTCCACATCCAAATCTCCCTAACCTCTCTCTTATACCAATCCTCTCCTCTCTCCCCTCTATCCCATGAGCCTCATCATCCCTCCATCTCAAGAATCCAACAGGTAACTCTATGTGGTCCCTAGTCACCCATGGAATCCTAGATGGCCTCACCACAACTATGTGCTCATAGGCCCAATAATGAAGTAAGTACCCCACATCTAATCCAAATCTCCTCTTAGTGACATACATCCATATCTCATGATATATATTGAGCCAATAATGTTGTACCAAATGAGAACACTATCTTGTGCTCCACTATGTCCAGCACCCTTAAAATGAACTAGTTAATGCCTTCACCGAATTTAACATGCAACAAGTAAATTCCATCACACAATATTTTATAAAATCCCTTAATTCATATTACACTTTGACATGAGTAACATCCTATACAACAATCAAGCTAAATTATTCCAGTTTAATTAATGTTTATAATCCAACTTGACAACCTATGATAGCATTGTGTAACCGTTTACGGGCTTCGATCCTACTCAACCCCTCAATACTCTATACGAGCCAATATACCTAGTATATTATTTGGTTATAATTTTTAAAGGTACAAAGAACCAAGTGTATATTATTAGTGTCATCCTCATGCTTACTACACTATTTAAAAGAATAAATGGTGATAGACAATGCTATTAGTCATTTGCAATACTATGCACATAATTTTGGCATTTTGATAACAATCCTAGTTTCGTGAATAAACATAAGCCGCTTGAAACTTGTCCCTATCATCAATTTTTACTTATTAATTTTATTATTACTTTAAGTAATCATTAATTCACAATTTTAGTTTTCTCATTTACGACAATTTATGCCTTCATCCTATACATATGTCAACTAATTTTCAAGACGATATTCAAACCGCGTTAGAGGCACTCAATGATCTCTATGAGTCATTGCATATGTAGGTACCCATACTGTATGAACATCAACTATATTAGTTTCCAATTAATATATTGGGTAAGTCAAGTAGTAGACTTGTAATCATTTCGTAGCATTAATTAAAATTCATTAATGCCCATTAGTTTACTTAGGACAAATATGTATATCTATATTGTTCATGAGTTTATAAAGTACCTTCATACTTTCTTACATATAATTTTATCTTCTTTTCACTGGATTTGGGTTTGTTTATATGATAATATAACTTGATCCTTTAAAGTGTAATATTTATTCCAACAAGGTAGTATGTTGATTCTCATTGGTTCATCATACCATTTTCTTTATAACATCTTACTTATCTAATGTTAGAAGATATAAGTTCATCATTTATAATCACCACTTTAGCATACATCCATATGTTCTTTCTTTCATTACTATTTATGTATATTTGTTTACCTCAAGCATACTTAATCAACCTTAGGAAGTTGAGGTCTTAAAGTCAGTAATATGATTCACACCATTTCATTCTTAGATGAATAGTTAAATTTATTAGACATGTTTGTCTTCATTTGGTGCCATATTATGTTACATCTTTACTATTTCGATAAACAATTATATACTCATAAAGACATCTCATACAAAAATATTATTTCTCAAATATATTAGGAATTCTTAGTTTATAACATCGTACCAAAAATACATGGACACCATCATAATGATATAAGCAATCAACTTTATATTCATAATTTGACACAAAAGTACATAGTCTCGATAAAGAATATCGATGTTGATATTTTAATACAAGAAGCTCATTTTCTTTGTATATTAGCAAAGTAATAATTTTTCTTTTTAAACAAATACAAGTTCATCTATTGCATTCATATGAAATAGTACAACTTTATCACAAAGTATCATAACCGGTCTTTTATCCATTTCGACATACTTTACAAATCCTACAAATATGAAAATGATAAAGTACAACATGTACATGATCAATTCGCAAGAACCGGCATGGAAATACAACCCCTTATCTAACTACTTTAATACAAAGTAATTGAGCATTTTCTGTCTTGTTTAATGATAATCTATTAAAGTATCATTTTCCTCAAAACACATGAATGCAAGCACAATATTCCAAAATATTGAACAAGTTCCTTTCACTGTCAAGATTGGTACATATTTCCAACTTATTTTATTTCAAAGTAAGATATTATAATCTAAAAAACAAGTCATTATTCAAAACACCCTCTTCCGATAACAAATTAATCAATTAGGAAAGTACAAGTTTTCATCTTACTACTTCTATTACCAAGGTTCATTAACTTGTCAACAAGAAAAAACATATAATCACAAAACGATCAAGAGTATTTTCTCAACCATTTCTAATTAATACCTTCACTATAAATTATCCCAACATGAACCAACAACTTAATCAAAGATGGAGCCATGATAATCCAACTTTCTCCTTTTAGATAGACCATCTATTTTCTAGATTTACTTATTATAAATTTTCATTATAATATTGACAGGGATCCATCTTAGGATAGGAGATCACTTAAGCTCACAAAATGAGTTTACTGAAGATACTATGGTCTTCATAAGACATGATTCAATATAAATAATAAGTAACTTATCAACCACAGTCTATAGTCACAATGAAACCAACATTCAAATAAAAATATTCGAAGCAAATAGTCATCACCACACTACATCCTAGTTGTGATGATTCACCAAAATAACCAAGGAGTGACTGGTTTAGATCAAACTTACCTCCCCAATAAGGCATAGTCACTCTTAAGTCACCATTTCAACCTGAAATCAACACTTTAGATGTGCTGACCGAGCCACATTAAAAAATCGGTGCAAGGGAATCCGTTAGGGATTTTAATCTAGAATTCTAACATAACCAGTTAATTTTTGAGAACCAAACTTATTTAAATGTGGATTTTGTATTCCTAATAGCCAGTGTTCGGTCAACCCATTTTAACCGAGCAAGTGACTTGGGGTCACGTCTATCAAGAGGAGATAAGTATGTATATTACTATATAATCTCAGTTATCCAAGTGATTCGAGATAGCAATATCTTTACCAAGTAGAATCTAGAACCTAGAGGGAAGAGAAATCCCTAAGCAAGAAATAAATTCACACTGCCGCTCACTGTTACAGACAAAGCAAATGGGTATTGAACCCTATTATTATTTTGTAAAACTAATATAACTTCAATGCTCAGTCTCAAATGAATGTATAAATATCTCAAATATTAATACTATTTAAACATAAAATCGAGCACCAAGAATGGTGAAGAACACCCAGAACACGAAACTACCAGATTTATTCGAATAGAAGAAAAGGTAATTTCTCATTCAACGTCAATAATGATCTAAAGCAATCAGAAAACATTTCATTATTTTATAAAGAACTAGAAAGGAAAGGAATTGTATAACCATTCCTGTAATTTGTAAACCATCGGTTTCCTTTCCTCTGTTAAGTTCCTGAAGTTTTCAAGAAATACAAACAGAAACGCCCACCAACAATTAACTGGGTAAAGATTTCAATATTCATCAAATATATATAAACTTATTGAAGTCATCATTTGCTGGTAACACCAAAAATAGCTTATACAAAACACACAAAGAAACCCTCATAATAGCTTAATTGTAAAATAAATCTTTCAATTCACATGTAGATTTCATATTCAAATGGGTGTTTGAAATCCATTCTTGCATGGCTTCGCCCAAAACGGGCTAGAATAAAACCAGAAACAACAAACTATAAATTTCTTTCATGTTGCTACTTGAGAAGATTCCCTCTTCTCCCAAGGAAATTAATGTAGTTAAAGTGCTCAGTTCCTCTCCAAATTTGGCGGAGTTTCGAATGGTCCCAACCTTCCTTTTAAACTTTAACAATTAAATAGCCAAGATTTGCATGGGTTGGTCCAACGACAAAATTAATTATTAATTATCCCATGCAATTCAAATATAGTCAAAGTCCTTAAGAATTATTAATAAATCAATATGCATGGTGTTTGGAACTAAAATAGACTAGGTGGGAAGTTACCAATCTTAAAATATTTTATTCTTTGTATGGTCCATCGACCGAAAATCTATAATTTGATCAATCAAACCCTTAATCATATGCACAGTAGGGTCATTTAGTCCAAACATGCTAGCATTCACAAATATACCTTATGATAATTAAAATGCTTAACAATTAAATGTCTTACATTATGGTATTAGATCATTTTAATTTTTATGCTGGTACCATTTCCTACTTGGCTTTAGGAATTTAGTTGCAAAAATATAAGAGAATAGTAACCGGTAACAATTTTGTCAACTTGACATGATCAATTCACCAAGAGGGTAGTATTGCAATAACTTACACTATTTCAATACTTACTAAGTCCAAGCTAGATTTTTATGGTCAACTCAAAATAGAATCCTTGTTAATGTATTATAATCAACAAACGAGAATGAGCCAAAAAGATTAACGATGGCACTTAATCATAAGGCTTGTTTCATCAAGCAAGTAAACAATAACTAATTATTAATGTGTAACAATCAAACTATGTTTTCATATCTTGAAATAATACTCTTGCAACCTCGTATACTCTTGCAATCATTATTTCCAACTAGATAAACCGTAATATCAATATCGGATTCGGTAATAAACCAATATACCAATGCATCAAATCATTTCTATCGGATAACTCATAATTCACTACATAACATGGTGTGCTACCTTAGTTTTTATAGGTACAACGCACACATAGTACATCATGTACCACAATCATCACACACAACACGGTAAGTACATTTAAACATCAAAGCAAGACAATAATAAGTCATAAAATCTAAGTGCATTACGAGTGTTGAAAGACAAACGTTGTTGTGTGGTTGTACATGTAACTACAAGTAAGTGTGTATATCTTTTTCAAGATATGCATATAGACACATGGTTGCATATTCAGACTATGTAAGAGATTTTATTCTTTGGCTCTTGTAACCCACTCCTCATTTAAGACTTATCCCATTTGATGAAATAGACTGAAATTACAAAATGTGACAAATGTAATATGTGGGGCATCGACTCCAAAAAGTCGTGTCAAAAACCCAATCTCCTCTTCGATGTGATGGGATTTATTGGCTCCCCATATATCAAGAATATCATAATATGGTTCACATCCTCCAGTATCACCATCATCTCTCTAATCCGAACCATAATGTGCTAGTCCGTGGATCCCGCCTCTCAATCAATGCTATCATTATTCATGTATCATGACACTCTCTAATAATGAAGGAATCGCACAAATTTCCCCACAAAATCCAAGTGATCCCACTCAACATCTTGTTAGGAAGAGGGGTGAAAATTACATTCACCAATTAATTAATTAATGTAAAGTTAACATTATAACATAAATGTAAATGTAACGTATATAACATAAATAAATGAAATAAACACATTGAACACATAACAAAAATATAACGTGGAAAACCCCTAAATGAGTAAAAACTATCGAGAATAAATCCACTACCGAGAAACTTTTACATCCACCGACCCAAGATAACTCCTCCTCACTTCTATTCCCTATATTGTACCAAAATTTACCTTCATATTCACTAGGAATATTATTTTATCAATATTTGATATAATAATCGATCTTTGATATCCCGAATATGACATATGGTCATATTTAAACACCACGAAGGGTCATGTCCTTCTTAAGTGATGGGGCACATCCCGATTTAATTATTAGTTAATTAAATTAACCAACCACCTAATATAAATTTTATATTTAAATAATAAGAATACATTTTATCATATATTATTTAAATATAAAAATATATTATGATACACTTAATATTATAGTTCTAACACTCCCCTTAATATTAAGTGAAGATCCATATGCCAACATTACCTGTTTGTACAACAAGATTTACAAATCCATAAACCCTAAAGGTTTAGGCTAGCACATGTATTTTTGAGACTAAATCTCACTGTTTCTCATGGAAATATTCTTATACCGCATCTCTAGGAGCCTTTTATAACACAAGTACCTCCTTTATAAATAGATGTACATTGACAATATTTTTCGTAAACTCTATCGCTTTATTTGTAAACTCTATTAGTTTACTTTTAGATCATACAAGACCTTTTACAATGGTTTTAACCATAATAGAAGTATAGAGGAGAAGGATTCAACAATTGGCCAACCATTAGGAGGTAGCATTTCCATGCACACTCCCCTTAATGAAAACTCTAAAAGACCAAGCATTGCACATAACTTGCAAATTTTTGTAGTACACAATGGCTTCGTGAACAAGTCTGTAACTTGATCTTCTTTCGGGTAGTACTGGAGATCTATATCACCATTAAGAACCTTCTTGCGAATAAAGTGCATATGTATCTCGATATGCTTCGTTCTTTGATGCTAAACTAGATTCTTAGCGAGAGCAATGCAACTCTGGATATCACATAGAAGAGGAGTACTTCCTTTAACTTCCATGTGCATTTCTTCCAATAACCTCTTCAGCCACATGGCTTATTTTGTTGCTTCCATTGCACTTCTATATTCTTCCTCAATAGAAGAAATGGAAACTATCGGTTGTTTTTTATTGCTCCAAGTAATGGCACCTACACCAAACTTGAATATATATCCAGTTTTAGATTTACGATCTATCACATCACCAACATGGTTAGAATCACAATATCCATATAAATATGCATTATTAGATGAAATATAATGTAAACCATAATTAATTATGCCCTTTACATAATGCAAAATTCTTTTTAACTTCGATTATCCCGATAAGGTTCCTATAGAAACCTTGAAGCAATCCCTCACCGCATAAGCAATGTCAGGTCTAGTAATAGTTAGATAAATAAAACTACCTATAATTTTCCTGTAAAAGTAGGATTAGATTTTTCACATGCAGGTTTAGGATCAAGTTTACATCCTACTTCTATAGGAATAACAACTGTTTACAATCAAGCATATTAAATATTTTAAGAAAATTAGTTGCATATTGTGATTGAGATACTACAATAGAATTTTTATCCTGAAATATAGCCATGCCTAAAAATGATGCAATAATCCTAAGTTATGAAATAATAATGAAACAATGACAGACTTAGGATTTCAACATATGAGTTTATCAATTGAAAATTGATTAGACCCAATTTTTGCGTAAAAGAGAATTAAAAATAATTAATAAACAAGGATTAAAATGAGAGTTTTTATAGAAATTTCCTCTGTCAGATATTTTTTAATCCTCGTAATCGAACATGATCAATTCACGCCAAAAATAAGGTCCCGTTAATGAAATAATATATACCTTAATACGTTAGAATGATATAAAAATTGAAATGTAAGTGATTTGTTTTAGTTTTGTAACAAAATGATGAGGAAAAAAATGTCGTCATATCATATCATTTTTAGATAAAAAATAATAATTTTACTATGTTTTACAAAAAAATGATTTTTATAATTTGTCTATATACTTGAACAAATAAATAAATTATTTATATATACAAATTTAGAAAAAATGATATATAATTTTTTCGATCTCTTGACCCTTTAAATAAGTTTTTATGTCAACTCTACCTAGTTGGCTAACTAACTTAGTGAGTTGTTTTCAATGAGCCATATTTCTTATCGAAACCAAACTAACTAATTTCCAAATTAATGCAATTTAAATCAAGCCATATATATACGAACCGAGCTATATAACTACAACGCCCAAGCCACATTGGAGAATTGTCAAAGCAACCACGGACAGAGCCGCTCACCATGTGACCCGAGCTCACAACGAGTTGTGCTCGAGAGAGATTTTTAAAATGGGTGGTGTGGACCGTAGTCACACCGAAAAGTCTTTGTGGAAAGGATTTTAAAGCCTTCCACTTACCTACGCCATCCCTTATGTGAGACTAAACCTACTATGAAGAGAGAGGGGGTTCGTTGTCGTGGGAGGCAGAGATGATGGGTCCCCTCAAAGGGACACATGCAAAAAATCTAGTGAGGTCTCACTAAATGAAGCGGAGACAAGTGTACCAAGTGGTAATCTATAGGAGGGGTGGGGATAGTTTGATGGGGTCCCCCATATAATTGTTTATATATGTATATATATATATATATATATATATATATATATATGTATATATATATATATATATATATATATATATATATATATATATATATATATATATGTGTGTGTGTGTGTGTGTGTGTGTGTGTGTATACATATGTATATATATATATATATATGTGTGTGTGTGTGTGTGTGTGTATATACACACACACACACACACATATATATATATATATATACATATACACACACACACACACACACACACACATATATATATATTGTATTTTTATAAAATGCGAAGATTTTATTTAAAAAAATACAACTATTATAGTTTTTATTTAAACTATAGGTGCAAAATTTACAGAGGCCCTATTCAGGACATGAATGAGGGGTTCAAAATTCATAATAAACAATGTAAAAACACATGTATTACCAGGGACAAGGAATTTACTTGACCAATGGAAAATTTAAAGGACGTATTTTCTTGAATATTCTTTCCCTTATAAACTCGAGTTTCACTTTGAATTTTTACTTCCCCTTTTTTATTTTCTTGAATCCCCTACAAACTATGTAAAACTATATAAATATTTCAAAAAATTAAAACCCTTACCTTAGTTTCCAAGGCACAGTAATTTCTAATTTGATTTTTTCACATGCAGATGAAAGTACAAATACCTTTTCAAATGTGCAACCAACATCCATTCAAACATGCGGAGAGGGAAGGGGGTTAAATAATATTGCAAATATTTTAACTACACTGACATCCCAATAGTTATAACCTTAAGTTATTTTTAGGATTAATTTTAATTTATTAATCCTCTTTGTACCATGTCGGACGAGGAGTGAAAAGTACATTCACCAATTAATTAATTAATGTAAAGTTAACATTATAAAATAAATGTAAATGTAACTTATATAACATAAATAAATGAATTAAACATATTGAACACAAAACACATATATAATGTGGAAAACCCCTAAATGGGTAAAAACCATAAAGAATAAATCCATTATCGAGAAACTTTTACATCCACCAGTCTAGTAACTCCCTCCTCACTTCTATTCCATGTATTTTACCAGGATTTACCTTCATATTTACTAGGAATATTATTTTATATATATTTGATATAATAATCGATCTTCATATCCTAAATATGACCTATGGTCATATTTAAATAAATTCAAGGGTTATGTCCTTCTTAAGTGACAAAGCACACCCCGATTTAATTGTTGGTGAATTAAATAATGACCTAATATAAAGTTTATATTTAAATAATAAGAATATAGTTTATTCTATATTATTTAAATATGAACTATATATTATGATACACTTAAAATTATAGTTCTAACACATCTCACATCCCTATAATTTGATAAAAATTGTTGGGAATTTTTCTACGAGATACTGATGTGTCTCTAGCCTACAAAATCAACCAACCAGTCACCTATTAACATCCAAAAATCAAAACCATCATCGTTCACCTACTATAATCAATACACTCCCATATCTTCCTAGTCAACGCTAACCTAGTTGGGATCGATTTCATCTAACTTGGATTGTTGCTCCTTTGGCCTATGTTGACGACATTGCTTCTAGTCACCTGTTGACCACCCTTGCACCTATATAGAAAAAAATAACAAGTGACCTTCTTTGCACCCGACTTCCCGAGGTCGTCGAGACAACCGGTGTAGAAATAGAAATGGATGTGTATGTGTGGTGATGATGGATAATCTAATGAGGCAGCCTTATATCTTCGACACACAATAATGGGATCTGTGAATCTAAGGAAAATAATTCTCTCCTAACTTGAAGTGGTGTGATTAATCGATCCGATATGATATTTGCTTAGAGACTCTAAATAATATATCGATCTCTATCAAGATTTTATTCACCGGTTTTTAAACATGTGGGAAGTGACTGTGGGTGCCTTGTATAGATTTCCAAACAAGGTTATGGAAGTAAGAACGAGAGGCGTAATGAAGCCACAGGGACTATGGGTAATTTTATGGTCTAGTCTTGAAAGTCTTAGCTTTGATCGATCGCTATATTCAATAATGAAATTTGTGCAATGATATCAGGTGGAAGTGGTGATGATCTAAAAATTGATGCACATAAACCAGTGTCAATATCTAATTGGCTAGCAAGTTTATTGGGTTGCATGGGAATTGAGGATAAAAACCAAAAACTCATGGAGGCTGTGGCCCTATTATGGTCATGCACGTAATCAAATCCCATTGCCAAGACAAGTTCAATAATTGTAGGCTTGATTATCAGCGATGTTTAGCGTGTTTAGTTGTTTTATTTTCTCAAATAATGTAGTGGGTGTGCATAGGATCATCAAACGTAAACTTTTATTGATGTCATTATCAATTCCGGCCCGTTGGGTTGTGGGACCAAAGGATCACAACCATATGTCTTTTCTTGTTGTGGGTCGTTGATGGTCATGCAGAATATATTGAAATGATCTTGATAAAACAAAATAACTATAAAAGGAAATATAATCTATATTTTTGGTGTTTTCACAATATATTAGAGAAAAACAATGAAAGAAAACTAATCTAACAAAAGTAAATGTTTTTGATCTTTTCTAGTTTTTAAGAAATGCGTTCTAATCTAATAAAAAAACTAAAGATAAGTAATTAGCCAAATGTAGCTAGTTACTTGTGCGAATATGTGAATCTAAATCTAAAACAAATAACCTAATCTAATCAAAACCCTTCAAACCCTACCTCATAGGTGAAGAAAAAATCATGACCCTAAAAGAGCTATTGTTCCCCATAACTTCCTTGGTAATTTCAAAGAGAAATTTTTTTAATCATTTGATCTACTTGTAAATGCATAATCAATTGAAATTAATAATTTTACTACTCTATTTGATATGCAATTGAAACTAATGATTCAAAATTGACAATTTGGAAAATGAAGCAAATAAACAAGTAATTCCAACCTTAATAAGCAAGATATTTGGAAAATCCAGATTCGTGTGTCTGTCCCTTAGTTTGTTCCTTTCTTTCTTTGTTTGTTTATATGATTCCAAGGAATTGGTAATGCAAACAACAACAATGGAAGAAGACACTTGAGAAATTGTAGCTTGAAGGCGATCCCATTATAATGCAAGTAGAAGAGAGATAACACAAGATATTTGAGATTGGCATGTAACTCCTAGCAGGATTATGACAGTAATGCTATGCAAGATACACCAAAATTCTCGTGCCATTTTCTTGAACACAAACATGGAATATATAAGAATTGGGGTTGGGATGTGCCTTCATACATAAGGCAAGAAAGATAGATTAATTAATTATTTCTAATTAATTAAGCTCCCTTTCTATCTACATTAATTAATTATTTCTAATTAATTAATACCCCTTTCTATCTAGATTAATTAATTATTATTAATTAATTAGCTTCCTCTTCCATTAAATCAATAAATCATCATTTATTTGATTAAATCCCTCTAATAGTCTAAATCATGCTAATTATTCCTCTAAAAAGCTTCTATAAGCTTGCACATCTATTAATTAATCACTTTGATTAATAAATAAAGCCCCTCAAATCCCATGGGTCACTAAAGGACAAACTAAACTCTCCTAAGGTTGACTCAACCCTTTCTAAACCTCTCTTATCCACAACTAACCCAACCTCTCCATTTATCCCACATGAAGGAGGATGTAGAGATTCTTCTATCCATTGGGCTATATAAAGAGCCCTCCTCCTACCTTTACACTTACACCTTTACATTCCTAGATGAGCATAGAGCCTAAGCTATAGCCATTTTATCATCTTGGAGCATTCTTCATTGGAGAGGCTAGCTACTTTCATTTCTTGTATTCATCCATCCAAGTTTTGAAGTCATATGGGGATATGTCAAATGGTCTTGTAGCCATGGATTGACAAGACTCCATTCTTGAAAACCTTGGGATTCAAACATACAATCAAACCTTTGATTGCTAAGGATCTAAATAGGTTCATTTCATTTGATTAACATTCAATAGAGATAGAGATTAATGGATTAACATGTTAGTTTGAATATTTGTTCATGTTCTAATGCAATGATGTTAGTAGATTAGTCTTGCTTAAGCTCTAAGCATGATGGTGCATTGAATTTGATTTAGCTTTGTTTTAGGACTACTAGGTGTTAGTTCTAACTCTTTTTGCATTGCTAACAAATACATGTACACATTTGGCATGCCCGGTGGGACGGGTCCTTAGTCCCTTAGAATTCTAGCTCAAATTTTATTGTTATTTCAAGTTTTTGGCTAACCCTTGATATACACATATGGAAAATAATGTTCAATTTCTTAGGATTTTGCTAATATTCCATGTGTAGGATCTCATTTAGAGCTTTAATTCTAATGGGTTGTTGTCAATTTCAAGCTAACATACTAAAATTTTGAGTGTTTTGAGCTTTTTGGTGTCTTTTGCTAATATTACATGTGTGAAATAATGTTAAATTTCTTATGATTTTGCTAACTTTGCATGTGTTGAGTCTTGTTTAGGGGTTTAATTTTGATGGGTTGTTGTCAATTTTGAGCTAACATATCAAAAATTTGACCTTTTTGAAGTTGTTTATGTTAAAATGACGTATTTTTGACGTCACTAGGAAAGGGAGCGCAGGCACAAACCTGCACAGCACCCAAACCTTAGTACAGTAAACCTTGGCACCCAAACCTAAAACTTTGCACACAGCACCATTACCTTTGTGTACACACCGTAGTACAAACCATGGTACACCCAAACCTGGCATAGGCACCTGGCGCATGCACCCAAACCTTGACGCAGTACCATATGTTGGCACACACACCCCACCTTTGTAACACCATGCACTTTTACCTACCATTATGTTGGCACACATATATACTTGCTTTTTTATCATAGCACACCCATATCTAGCAGTAGCATCTCTCGGTAGTGCACACTATCATAGCTTTTGTACCTTTTGTTTTGCTTCTTTCCGATGGGTGCACACACATAAATGGGCATGCATACACACTGAAGGGAGCACACACATCATTCTTGCACGCACGTGGCATACTTCTCATTATGTTTTTTTACACAGAGGTGGCACACACATTAAAAAGGGCACACGTACATGCCAAAATGGGCATGCATACACCCTGAAGGGCGCGCACACGTAGAACTATGTACATAGCCTATCTTCCAGAGGCCATAACTTTTGCTCCCGAACTCAAAATGACTCCATTTTTGTTGTGTTGGAAAGGTATTGAAGAAAATACACAATGGAAACATAAATTTGAGTTTTTGAGTTACCAAAAATTTAAGGTTTTCATTTTTATAAAACTACTCATTTCTAACATGTCTAAATGTTTTGGAAAATTTGGTCTTTGATGTTCTAACACCTTGCAAGTTTTATTTTGAATCTAACTTCTATTTTGTAGGGTGTTTTTACATGTTTGATGGTAATTTGACTTGTTTAAAAGGTTAATGAACATTGCATGTTTAATCATGAGATTAGAGTCATGTATGCTCTTCCCTCGCACCTTTTAGGTGATCTTGGGAATCAGAAATGATTTCTATGTATCTTTTTTGTTTTGAAAAATGCTTGTTCTTAAAAGAATGAATGTCAAAGTTTGTTAAAAAGAACAAATATTTCATTTGAACTAAGTTTTTCCATTTTTGATTTCATAGTTGGATTCTACATCACGTATGCTCTTCTCTTGCATCTTAGGATGATCTTGAGAATCAAAATGATGTTTTATCCTCTTTAGTATTTTTATGGAAAATTACTAATCCATTGTGTAGGACCAAAAATGCTTGTCAAAGAAAGGTGGAATCAAACAAAATTAAACTACTAATACAGTTTTCCATGTAGGTTTCCAAAAGGTGTTCAAGAAAACCACATCAAATTAAACAAGATAAAAAAAACACCACATTCAAAACACTATATTTGTAGGTTTGGATAAGGGTACGTCCCATCCGCTTAAAACTAGGACATAACCCCTTTGGCATAAGCCTTAAGCTACAACAATGGGGGTGGTCCTAGGAACCCCAAAGTAGTCCATGCAAGAGGGAACCTTGTGGATGAAATGGGAAGTGCTCCGCACAACCTACTTGACTAGTTTTTCCTTGTGAGTTAGCATTACCGGTTGTCCATATATGGACCCCAAGTGAGAGTACATGATGGATGCACTTTTTCCCACTGTGCTTGAAGGGGGTAAAGTAAAGCCGAGATACTCCCAAATTAGTCATTGTGACTTTTTGGGTAAATCGAGCTCACTTAAGACAACTTTGTAACACCTAGTTGAGAGAACCACCTAGGAAGATATCTTTGACCAGGAGCCAACTTTGACCATTTCAAAACAATTTTGAGTTGTGAGCCATTGTTCATCATGAAACATGTGAAGCATTACTTTTGCTTAGTTTTTCACTTACCCTAAGGTGAGGTGAAACTCTACCAAAGTGAGGCCAACATTTTTCAACCCCAATTGATCTACTTCCTTCACTTTCTTTTGACACTTTGTTGATCAAAAGAAGAGTGACTACCTTTGCGTTATCAATTGATTGTTTTCACCACTTTTTGTCCGTTTACGCCCATCCATGTTTGTGGTTGGTTGTTAAACGTCTAAAGTGTGTGGAGACATTTTCATATCATTGGTAGCCTTTTTGATCTTGATACCCAAGTCAAGATCATCATCATAGTTAGGCTTGATTCATCACCTTGAACTTCCTTGAAAGGTTACCTTGTTTATATCGTATCACTACAATTTTGGTATTTACGTCTTGTTTCTTGTAAACTTGACCTAAATATCTATATTGTAAGGTTACGCTATATACACATTTTAACAATTCTTAGTATACTATAAGTTTTATTTGATTATTACTACCTTGATTTTGAAAAGTGTTAGTGTTACCACTTGTGTGGTGTTATATCAATATCATCTTGATATCAATACCTTACTTTCTCACAAAGTTTGGTTAACATATCTTGGTGACATTGTTGTGTCACTCACAATCGTAACTCACACTTTTTGAGATATAGGTATTGATTGAATTTGGGCTTGCTTCTAGTATACTTTGTTTGGAGGTCACATTAACTTCTTGTTATTACTTTACGCCTTGTTCATTTCTTTGAACTTGACATAAGTAGGGACATTTTGTTAATCATCATACAACACCAACTACCTTTTTGAAAAAACTTAGGAAGTACTCCATTTGACTAATTGGTTTAAAACAAACAAAAAATTGTGTGATTGTGTCTCATTTGTCATTTTGACTTATCCATTTAGACAATCACTTTGATCCATTGATTCTTTATCGTTCATTATTCTTTGGTCATTAATTTGGCTTTGTGTTTTGAACTTGCATGATTGTTCCTTGTGTTTATCCATCTTATAAATTCATTTCTAGGACAATCTTTTGGGTCTTTGATCCTCTTGATCTTCTTGTTTTTTCCTAAGTTCATGATCATTTTTGAACACATCTTTCAAACCTTGGCAAAAACATTCAAGAAAATTTTGCATCAATCAAACATTGGAAATATTTCCTTTGTATCCTTTATGTTGCTAAAATTTTGATCAATCCTTTGACATTTATGCCTCCATCCTTGTTGGATTATCAATCTTGAGTCATCACGATGTATGTTTTCCTTAGCTTCCCTTTTGGAAAATCACACAAGCATCCCCATCTTTATGAAATGTCTAGTTGGTTGTCATTATGTTTCCCAAATCAACATGAAACCTTCTTCACTTTGAAAAGTTTGATCATACAATTTAGGTCTAGACCTTTGAACCCAACACACACCAAAAATGACTGATTATCATAAGGTCCCTTATACATACGATAATAAGGAATCAAAGTTTTGGTGTTCACATCAAAATATGCCCATCATGACCAAACCTCGATTTGGTTCTTCATGCTAGAGAACCCATTCGGGTAACTCGTTCCCCACCTTCATCTCATAGTCGGTGGTATGATTTGGATGCTTCTGATCCAAATTATTATTCAGTTCCCCCACTCTTCTTCTTCTAATTCTAATCCAAACATTTCCTCTTCTTCTGAGGATTCCAATCCAAATATTTCCTCTCTCTTCACTCGATGATTCAGATCAAACTACTATTCATCATCCAAACTACTATTCAGATTCATCTTATTCATCTAATCATCAACTCCTAAGTCTCTAATGTGACTCTATATGTCATGGTCCTCCCTCCTCTCTCAAGACCCTTCATCATTATCTTCATCATGGTCCTCCCTATCTATGACCCTCTTCATCATACATTCATATGTCCTCCCTTTCTTCACAGGACCCCTTTTTTCATCACCCCTTTTATCACCACCTCAATGACATCTTCTTCCTTTGAAGATACATGCATGACTCCAAATCCCTCCAATCAAACATCTAATACAATTCTTGAATCATGGTCCTCTCTTTCTTTGCAGGACCCTTGTTATTATTCATCCAATGTGATTCTTGAATCATGGTCCTCCCCTTCTTCATAGACCTTCTTCATCAATCACCCCCACTAAGTCTTCCTTCTTTGAAGATTCATGTGACTCAAAGTCCTTCTAGTCAAACATCTGAATCGACCCATGCATCACAATCTATAGACTTTGGACTTAATCCTACTAGTTTACAATGATATACCATCATATAGGTAGGTCCACACCACCTTCTTCTACTCCTGAGACATCTAGCTCCACATCTTCTTCATCCCCACATCATCTTCTTCTTCTATCAATCATCATCAAACATCTTCTAAGTCTTCCACACCAAGTGAACCTCTTTCTTCCAATCAACCCTTGGTGGTCGATCAAAACTCATATACGATTGATCTCTTTCAATGAAGAAACAATCAGGCATTTATAGGGGCACATGAAGATATTCCTTTAGTAGATTACGAGCAAGGATTCTCTTTAGACTTTGATGCATCCATATTGTGAGGAAAAGGTTGATTCCTTTTATCAAGAAATAAGGAAGAGCCTCAAATCATGCAACTTGATCCTCCTCTTATTCTTCCATCTTCACATTCTTCATTATGTGATGAAACTCCTTGGTCTTGCATTGATCCATGGCCTATCTTCTCATCACCCAATCACTCTTTGTCTATCATAATTCCTCAATCACAATCTCTTATGGGTCAACACCAAGTAGCCCTTCATCTTCATCTAGGTGTGGGTCACCTTCTAGTAGCCCTCCCTCTGCTATTTGTGGGACATTTTTGAGTAGTCCACTATCTTCTATTCTTGGGGCATGTCCCAACTAGCCCCTTGTCTTCTATGTATGGATCACCCCCTAGGTAGTCCATCATCTTCTATTCTTGGGCCACATCCTAGTAGCCCATCATCTTACATCTATGGGTCACATCCTAGTAGCCCTTCTTCTTCTATTCTTGGGCCACATCCTAGTAGCCCTTCATCTTCTATCTATGGGTCACATCCTAGTAGCCCTTCTTCTTTATTCTTGGGCTCCTAGGCCACATCCTAGCATCCCTTCTCTTCTATCTATGGCTCACCTCCCAAGAGCCCATCTTCTTCTTCAATCCTTGGACCATATCCTTTTCATCCATCACATTATTCTTCTACCAAATATTGTGGCAAGCCCACTTGCCATTCCTCTCTCATCAATTCTAAACATCCACATTCTTCTCTCACTTCTCGGGATCAGACAAGTCAAGCATTAGCTTATAAGAAACCTAGACATGTTCTTTATCAAGCCAAGATCAAAAATCTGAAGAGATCCAAAGCTACCAACAACTCCAATGATCATAAAATCCAAAATCAAACGTGATTCCAGAATGCACACCAACGTACCCATCAAGTATGGCACAAAGTGCAAAAACCTATGGATAGGGAACTCAAACTCCCACATACGAAACCCATGTTTCAAAACAAATCACAATCATTTGTTGAGTGTGAACTCACCACGATCATCGAGATCGGGGATAATATCACTCTTGATAAACAAACGCGCTTAGTCTCCCTTATCAAGGAAGTCACACACATCATTGTTGGATCCTATCACATAGATTGACATTATTGGTCCCAACTTCCAAAAAAAAAATCATAAAATTCAAAAATAAAAAAATCATAAAATAATTCAAAAATACAAAAAAAAAAATGAGAAAACATTAAAACATTACAAAAAAAAATCAAAGGTACAAAGATCAAACATTACAATCAGGTATTACGTACACATGGATGTTCTTTCTTCCTTTCTTTCATATTCATCTACAAGTCATCTACCATTTTCATCCCTTCGATGTTATTGTGGTTAGCCTATTCACACACATTTTGTGACATTTATCTCTATGGTATCCATTTGACCTTGGTCTTTCATAACCTTGGTAAATTAAAGAATGACTGACCTCTTAGAGATCTCCTATCACTATTCTCATCTAATAAACTTGTTGGGAAGAAATTTTGGGTGTATTTGTTGACACTATCCAATGTCATCATCACAATCACTTCCACATCCTTCCATCAAGCCATCAATGGTTCTTAACCCTTGTCAAACAAGAGAGCTGAAATAAGTTTTCAAAAAAGCAAAAAATCAAAATCAATCAATCAAAAAGAAAAAGCTAAAAGAAAAAGAAAATTGATATATAACTCTCTCTTGGGGTATTTCCAATAATCTCTACCGGGGCTATGGATGCCTGACTGGTAGTAGAGAAATGTTGTGATTAGAATCAAATGCATCTCCGTCGGGGCTATGGATGCCTGGCTGGCAGTGGAGCAATGTACTCTCCTTCCACAATCCATTCACAAATCACCTTTCAAACTAAATCATTCCTACACATTGACTAGTGTCTTCACTTACTGTCTATCAACTCTTTCCTTCAAGAGGTAATTCATTTCCACATGCACACATGGGATCTCGATGAGTAAAACAAGATTAGTATGTTATCAAGTGTTACTTTTTGGACCTTGTTCAAACTCTTGCTTTAACGCATGTCTTGTCTCATGATTTGTGCCTTGGGCTAATCACTTTTTCATCAACACCTTCTAAATATTTTCATAGCATCTTCTTTTCTTCAAAAATCATTTAGAACATCCATGTGTATAGGATGGCCTTTTTGCTATGTTTTTGGACACCTTTGTCCCCCTTTAATAAATCAATCACCCACTTCCTTTCTATCATGTGTTTCTTGGCCATCTTACGTTGGGGGCATCCTTGCTCCCTCATGATTGAACCTATTTTATATATTGGCCTTGATCCCCTTCTATCTGTGAAGAGTTTTTCTTTGAATACTCCCACCTAATCATTGGGGCATATCACATCTTCACTTTCTCGTATGCATGGCATTCTGCCCTTGTACATCCCATCTATCACTGGGGGCATCCACGCTTCTTTGTCTTCCTGTACATAGCTTCAAAAAACTTATAGAAAATCACAAAAACATTCAAATATGTTTCAAGAAAAATAAAAAACAATATAAATCATCCTACAAAACATCACTCTTTGGTTCTCACCTGAGCTTGTGTGTGACTCGTGATCATCTTGATCTACCTCCATCAACAAAGTTGGTTTTCTTACTATGTCTGTACTTTGGGGCACAATGAGTTGCTTGGTACTGTTTCATAGTGCACGATTGCTTTTTCATAGGACCCAAGTGTCCTCCGTTATTCCCCTTGCATGTATCCTTGCTTGGGCACCATCTTTTAACCCTTGTCATTAATTCACATAGGTTAATCAAAGCTTGATAACAAAAACATTACATTATGTTTCTCTGTTAGGTTAGCTTGTTTACTTTCTCGTATTGCATTGCATTATGTATGTTGCAAGGAGTTAGGCATCTTTACTTTCTCATATTGCATTACATTTTGTATGTTGCATGGAGTTGGTGTTTTTAACAATGGACAATTGTTCGTAGTATGGATTTTCATGTCATTCTACTTTTTTTGTATGCTTATATTTTTAATAAGGACCGATGATGTAGATCTTTAGCAATATGATGACAATAAAGTTGTTTCAATACACTGATGAAAGCTTTCTCTTTTCTTTTCATCTTCATTCCTCTTCTACATCATTCTCCTATCAACACTATTCTTCTTATTCACCTAGGGCATCTTTTGTCCTACTCATTCTTCTATCCTTTCTCTCACCTTTTTCGATCGTCGATTGCCTTCTTTCATCACCCCATCGACACTCGAGGGGGCATCTATCACTTCTACTAATTTTTCTTCTACACTTTCAAAATTTATCTCTACTATCTTTGAAGTGGCGTCACTTACACCCCAAAGAGGGGAAAATGTAGACACCTATAATTTAGCTCGAGCAATTTAAATACTTAAATTGTGCTAATTATACCCTTTCCCACAAATTGATGACATATCGTCAATATCACACATTTTCTCTTCTATCATCATTAATTAATTACATTACGTTAGTTAATTAACTCTTCTATCCAACAACGACGCCAATTAACAAATTTCCATTAATCAACTCCCCTTTCTATCTAGATTAATTAATTATTTCTAATTAATTAAGCTCCCCTTTCTATCTACATTAATTAATTATTTCTAATTAATTAATACCCCTTTCTACCTAGACTAGTTAATTATTATTAATTAATTAGCTTCCTCTTCCATTAAATCAATAAATCATCATTTATTTGATTAAATCCCTCTCATAGTCTAAATCATGCTAATTATTCCTCTAAAAATTTCTATAAGCTTGCACATCTATTAATTAATCACTTTGATTAATTAATAAAGCCCCTCAAATCCCATGGGTCACTAAAGGACAAACTAAACTCTCCTAAGGTTGACTCAACCCTTTCTAAACCTTCCTTATCCACAACTAACCCAACCTCTCCATTTATCCCACATGAAGGAGGATGTAGAGATTCTTCTATCCATTGGGCTATATAAAGAGCCCTCCTCCTACCTTTACACTTACACCTTTACATTCCTAGATGAGCATAGAGCCTAAGCTATAGCCATTTTATCATCTTGGAGCATTCTTCATTGGAGAGCTAGCTACTTTCATTTCTTGTATTCATCCATCCAAGTTTTGAAGTCATATGGGGATATGTCAAATGGTCTTGTAGCCATGGATTGACAAGACTCCATTCTTGAAAACCTTGGGATTCAAACATACAATCAAACCTTTGATTGCTAAGGATCTAAATAGGTTCATTTCATTTGATTAGCATTCAATAGAGATAGAGATTAATGGATTAACATGTTAGTTTGAATATTTGTTCATGTTCTAATGCAAGATGTTAGTAGATTAGTCTTGCTTAAGTATGTTGTATTGAATTTGATTTAGCTTTGTTTAGGAGCATGATGGTGCATTGAATTTGATTTAGCTTGTTTTCAAACCTAAAATGTAAAAATGTTAAAAAGTTTACTTGGGGGATTATTTTCAAAATTTATTGTCTTAAATGAGTCTCTAAGGGGGCACCCATGGGAAATCTTTTATTTCATTCAATATGGTCTTTATTATGTTTTGAGAATTTTGTAGGGTTAAATACATAATCGAGAAAATCGATCTGGAATGCCACCTAAGCACTTTTCCCACTGTGGTCCTGAGAACGAAATGATCAAAATGTGTGTTAACTTGGATTTTTTTGGATTTTGATGTTTTGTCATATTTTTTTGGTGAGCTTATCTTTTGATATACGTTACTAACTTGCTATTTTTTTGTGTTTTGGTGAATGTAGAAGGAGTACATCCGTTAGAGCCATGAGTGGGAGTGTGATTGGCTCTCGGGGATTTTGGATTAGTTGACTTAGGATGAGATGGAAACTCTCCAGGGAAGGGATTTGGAGGATTTCATGGGTGCCCCATGTCACTCCTACTAGTCACATACTGTGTGACTTATTTTCTTATTGGGATGTAGACCGGAACACTTTCCGGTTGCTAAGTGTCAGGGGTGAGTGGACCATCACCCTAGAGGACGTATACCACATTCTCGGGCTCCCAATACTTAGGAGGATATTGAGACTAAAGAAAATAGGGTCCATATCTGAGATCACTCGGTTGGCCATGTACATGGGGATGCGGTGGTCTTTTATGGTTTTGAAGAAGGGGATTAGGGTCTAATCTTCCCGTTGCCACCGCTTGCTCCTATTCCTATCATTCGCAAAGCCATCATGGGCATCTTGTCCTCTCAATTTAATGGGGATAAGGAGGTGGCATGCTTCTTTACTACTTTTGGGCTCCTATTATTGCAAAGATCGAGGGCATGACCGCATATACACTGGGATCAAACATTCTAGGGATTACTTATCATGACCTATATAGGGTAGTCGGGATATAGGGTTAGTGTTTGAACCACCCCACATTGGTTATGAGTTGGGTCTATGAGTGCATCACCCCTTATGTAAGGGAATATCGATGTAGGATCCGAGAGTGTTAGGGATTCCCGGTGGACCGGTGATGTCGGTTATGCAAATGCCACATCATCTAGTGGCCTCTTTGACTATGATAGACATGGTTTCCACAACCTACTAGGACATGGCATGGTTATGGTGGCAGGAGGTGACTACATTGGTATCTTTCTCTAACAAAGGTCAACTAGTTGACAGACACGAGGGGAGAGTTGAGATTCATCCATTTGGCGACCGGGTTCCTCGGTTAGTTTCTCCTGTCTTATGTTGACATGCTTCCTCCAGCGGTACAAGTATACATGACTATTCAAGAGGCCCAGAAGGGCCCTAGAGAGATCTGTATGGATTGTGGTTACTATAGGTGTGCCCATTGCAGTTAGGCATGTTGTCTCGCACTTAATGGGAAGCCGGTGCTACTCGAGTACCTTTACTCGGATTGCGGCCGCTCCCACTCACAAGGTGGAGAGGAGGATGGTCCTATAGGTGTAGACTCCATGTTTGAGGAATACACAAGAGATGAGACCAAGGAGGAGATGAGGGATGAGGGGTTGGGTAGTGAGGCTGGTGGGGCAGCCCACATAGAGGAGGAGAAGAGCGATCCCAAGTGGCATGACACTCAGGATATACTAAGAGCAACACATGAGGAGGTGAGTGTGGAGAGAGAGACCACCAGTCTCGGAGGTACCACTTCTTTGATATGGAGAGGGAGATCTTTGAGTATGTGATAGAAAAATGTCTCACTTCTAGCTTTGGGAGGCCTACTTGACCGATAACAGAATAACAACCACCGATCCAACCTTTGGATACCCGGAGATCCTAGTATGTTGACACTCTTCTCTTTACTTTCTTAGTTGGAAATGTGAGTTGGTATTTATTTTTGTTTTTTTGTAATTTTCTAACTCGTTGTTTCTTCTTCTTTTATTTCTTGCAGTGACTACATAGGAGTGGCAAGATCTTATTTGATGGGTGTGCATGGACACCATGTAAATCCCATCCGGGAAGACCCGAGACAAGTTAACTATTGATTCACCAACCACTAGCAGCCGACATACACATTGACATGTTTGCACTTGTCAGGAGGATAGTGGAGGTGGTGACCTCTCTTCATACTCAAGTGGCTGGGTATGAGACAGGTTGAGTGAATGATGACACAAATCCATTATTGCGGCGAGACCTCGGCCAATGGATGCCACCACAAGAATTCACACCACTGCCATTCCCATCATCGTCATAGCTGCAAAAAGAGTCTTGCACATGGTTGTGCACCATCCAAGGGATCCCAAAGGGATTTAAGCGCCACTCAACATTTTATTTCTTTGTCATAATTTTGTCGAGCGTTATACAATTTTTTTGTATATTTCGGGCTCTTTGAGAGAATTTTGACCATGCCTAGTGTGTGATGGCATTGTATACAAACTTGACTCACCATGATATATACAGACTCTTCTTTTGGTTTGATAATTCTTTGTATCTAAGTTGACTTCCTTTTGGCTCATCTCACATGTGTACTCTAGATGTTTAGAATTTCCACTTTTCTATGCTTTTTAGAATGTATGCAGTGGATGTGAATGATAACATAATGATTTCTTTTTTGTATTTTATAATGTTGATATATGATAATGCAAACACATTGTAATGTTGAACTTTAGTTTCTTTAAACAACCTTTGGTACTTCATATTGTTTTGGAAAAACTTGGTTATATAGTGATATGATAAGTGAATGAAATTTCCCCACTCCTAACCCCATGCAACCAATAAGATGCGAGGGCTCAACACCAAGAGCCAGAAAGGGCACAAGTTATGATTTTTTTGAATGGTAATGATGAGAGAAAGACAAGGTTTTGACAAAACCAAATTGGGACACTACAGCCTCACTCTACTCAAGTTTTCTTCATAGTTTAGAATGTGAATTTCTTTCTAGTTTATCTAGACTTAGATCCATGTAGATGGCCACTTGGTTGACAAAATCTGGTTTTGAGGTTTTAATATCTTCTTGGAATTTTTGACATCTAACTCACTTTGTTTTGACTTATGATTTTACAATATCTAAATGAAATATTTATAGCTTTCAAGTTTGTCAAAGAGACCCCCACCACCTTGCCCCATGCTACTAGTAGAAAGTATGGGCTTATCACCATGGAAAAGGCATAGGTGAGTAAGGGCATTTCTCTCCTTTCCCAACCCTACATCACTAGTAAGAGACACATGCTCAACACCGAAGGTTGGTAGGGAAAAGAAATGTGTAAAATAAAATTTTATGTGGATTTTCATTTGACTTATTTATCTAGGAAAAATGGCTAGAATGTTCTTATTTCCAAAGAGATGTTTATGGGATAGATGCAACACCATGAAGCTTCTAGAATAGACTATAGGCAAAGACACCTAATCTAGAAAGAGACTATAAGTAGAACCAAGTGCGCAGGGCCTTGGTATGTTCTTCAAAGCTTTGTCTTATCTTGTTTGAATTGATGAAATTATTTGGAAATAATTGATGACACTTGTGGAGATTTGTAGAGGTATGATTTGAATGTTTTGCCAATATTTTTAGAAGTTTTTAGGAATTTCTATAAGAATAAGTCCTTGATCACATGATTTTATGAAGTGAATCGGCACATGAAAATGTAATGTAGATGTAGTAGTGTACATATGAAAAGGATAATGGATCATTCATAATAACTCTTCAGGTGAAGAGAGTTCATAGATTTGTTAAAACCCTCACCCTATAGTGTGCACAGTGAAATGCCCCATTTTTGAAGTCTTTTATTACTCGATATGGACTAACCACCGGGTCTAAATTTCATTCCTTTTATGTTCTTTTTGTCTATTCGGTTGTCAAGTCTTAGAACCAAATATCCCTCATATATTTCACACTCATATAATTTCTTATTGTATTGCTAAGCCATCTTGTCAAAGATAAACGTTATGCCATTGTTCAAAGTTGAGTCTAGCCTCATCAAGACTTTCTAGCTAAGAGAGTCACACTTCTCGATAGCCTTCTTCTCCTAGAATTCCTTACAACGATATACAAAGACTAGGTATCTTGACTTCGAGTGGTAAAACTGCTTTTGCACTAAATACCAAAGAAAAGGGGTTTCCCATCGGGTGTTCTTACTTGGTGTCTTATAGGCCCATAAGGCCGGAAAAAGCTTTAAATGCCAATCTCATTTTTCTCCTTGACGGTCTTAAGGAGAATAGACTTCAATGTCTTGTTCATAGCCTCAGCTGTCCATTGGCCTAAGGATAATAGAGAGAAGCCGTGTGGTGACTTATTTTGAATTTTTCACACAATTCACATACTTCATCATTTTTGAAGGATGTGCCATTATCCGAGATAATGACTTGTGGGACCCCGTACCTCAAATAATTTGGTTTAGAATGAACTTTACGATTATTGATCTAGGCATGGTGGTAAGAGGCATGGCTTCTACCCACTTAGTAAAGTACTTTGTGGCCATGATTATGAAGTTATGACCATCTATTAATGAGGGAGAGAATTTCCCTATCAAATCCAGGCCCATGTGGAAAAGGGCCATGGTGTTGTAATTGGTTGTAGAGCTTGTGCTGATATGTGGATCTCATGGGAGAAATCTTGACATTTATGGCATTTATGCACAAACTCTACCATGTCATGCTCTAGCGTGGGCCAAAAATATCCCATCTAATGTATCTTCCGAGCAGTGGCGTGGCCACCGAAGTGACCTCCACATACTCCACTATGTGATTCATAAATAATCTTTTCATATTCTTCTTCATCAATGCATCTTAGAAACATTCCATCAAAGGCTCTACGATAGAGCACTTGTTCCAAGATGACATACTTGGTGGTTATTATATGCAACCATCTTCTTTTTTGTGAGGTTTCCCCTTCTAGATATGTATGGTCCACTATGAAATTAATGATATCAGTGTACCATGGACATGCATAAATGGGAGGCTTAGTTTCAAAAAAATACACACACTCGTTGAGAAAGTCTAAATTTACTAGATCACCTCCATCCAACGGGTTGTTAGCCAAAAAATTCGATCAATGATTTATCATTTTACAAATTTATGATTAACAAATTTTAACTCAAACTCACCCATTAGAGTTATGAAGCATCCAACCTTCTTAGATAAGGATCCTTGCATGAGAAACATCCACAAGTGATCTGATTTAACAATAACCCTTGTTTCTTGGTTTAACATGTAATGTCTTAAGCATTTTATCACGAAGACTATAACAAGGCATTCCTTCTTTGCTTGTGTATAAAAAGTCTCATAATCAATCCAAGCAATGTAACAATCCTTTTTCAACAAATTGTTGATTAGGTGAATAAAAAAGGTCAAATCAAGGATAAA
Organism: Taxus wallichiana var. yunnanensis; assembly: GCA_018340775.1. Taxonomy (NCBI): domain Eukaryota; kingdom Viridiplantae; phylum Streptophyta; class Pinopsida; order Cupressales; family Taxaceae; genus Taxus; species Taxus wallichiana. The sequence continues at coordinate 366,170,327 of CM031235.1, read as the reverse complement.
CCTTTGGATTACATTGAGTTTTCCAAGAAAATATTTGATGCCAGACTTGTCTGACGGTGGAGTCATTTCTAGTACAACTTAGATTTTGGCTGGGTCTACATCAATCCCTCATGAAGATATGATGTATCCTAAAAGCTTGCCTCCCATTACACTCGAATACACATTTTTTTGGATTCAATGTGACGATGTACTCAATTAAGCGAGAAAGGATGATATGAAGCACCTTTGGGTGATCACAACATTTTCTGGCCTTATTCAAAACGTCATCCACATAGGATTCCACAATATTATGTATAAGATCATGAAATATATAATTCATCACCTGTGTTCTTATTCAAAAGGTCATCCACATAGGATTCCACAATATTATGTATAAAATCATGAAATATATAAGGGCATACACATGGCACCAAAAGTGTTCTTAAGCCCGAAACGACATGACAACGTAATGCATGAGTTCCCTAAGGAGTTATGAACGTAGTTTCTTCCTGATCCTTAGATATTCTAATTTCATTGTACCCGGAAAACCCATCCATGAGAGACAACAACTCAAAACTAGTTGTTGCATTGAAAATAACATTGATGGATGGTAACAGAAATCATCTTTGGGACAAGCCTTGTTGATATCCCTAAAGTCTATGTAAATGTGGATATTTCTATTCTTTTTTAATGGGGATGATATTAGACACCCACTATGAGTAGTCAACTATCTTGATGAATCCTACTTATAGGAGTTTCATATGTTCTTCCTTGACCATGAGAACCACATTTAGCTTCATGGGCCTTGAATTTTGCTTAATTGGCTTAGCATCTGGCTTGGTGACAAGGTTGTGAACTGTAATGTGTGGTGTAATTCCCATCATTTCCTTGTAGCTAAATGTGAAATATTTTTGATGCTCCTTGAGGATATGGGTATGTATTTCAACTTCCTCAGGAGTTAAAGAGGATCCTAGTTTCAATATTTTTGGTTCCTCCTTTGTCCCGATGTTTATATCGATCATTCCCTCAATTAAGGAGGCATTGCCTTCCTAAAAATCAGGTGGGGATGGAGGTAAATCTAAATCCCCCTCTTCTCCTACCTCATAAATTTCAATTTCCTTCCCAGGGGAATATTCTATCATGGGATTTCCAAAATAGGAAGAAGAGTGTGGAATTAGGGAAAGATCAACCTCATGATGAGTAAGATGTAATTATGTAAGAGTGTTTAGATATCCTAGAGTTGCTTTATCAATGTCAATGTGATCTGAAATGACAGACTCACTCTCAATTTCTATGTATGTCAACATTGGAGTTATCGGTGTCTTATGAACCAAAGGTTCAACATGAACTAAGACCATGAAGTTTGTATCTTCCAACTCACTGCTTGGAGTAAAGAAAGAAGCGGAAGTTGTTATTGAGTCTACGAGGAGTTTCGATCTCGTGGAATTTCTTCAATCGATATGAAGTCAAACCCCTTTGTTAGATTTAGAACTTCTATTTTTGTAGAGTTGTAGATGCTTAGCTCCAGCTTATATAACTTAGATATATGATTTGCGATAAGTTGCAAATCACCCAACACTCTAATATTAAGAGAACCCATTCTTTTGGATACAATGAGACCAAGTAGAAGGGCTTTGTAACACCCCGAACTATTGTTACTTCCTCCTGAGCATTCAAGTGTTGATATATGATTTCTTCTATAAAAGGATGTGTTCCTTTGATTATGAAGCCATGCTTGATATAGATTGTATCTTCTTTGCATTTGAAGATCTTTGACTGAGCCAGGATATGCTTGGAATCTTTTATTTCTTTCATTTTTGCACCTGAGTTTAATCTGATTTCGGAATGAATTGTGGATTTACCCGTCTATATGACTCATCCTTGGATCAGTGGCATTGATCCAAGAGATGTTTTAAGTTTATTCGGGAAGGTATATCTGTTGGTTCTTTTACTGAATGATTCTATTTGTTAGACCTAGACTGGTTCTATTAAGGTTAATAACCTAAACCTAAACTATAACCTATGGGTTGGATTAGTGCTAATCTAACCTAGCCCTAAACTATAAGCTAAATGTTCTAAGGTTAGTGACCTAGCGCTAAGGAGGTTAGACTAAGTATCACCTTAAAGTCTAACCTATGTTTCTAACCTAACTAATGATCATGGATGAAAGGGACCTTTGAAGGGGTAGGAGCCATGAGCGGTAGTTTCTATGGTATTAAATGAGATGGATAAGTATGAAGGACGAGGGATTTGGTGGAAGTTTCAAATGGCTAGTGAAATCTGATGTGGCGAGTCGCAAATACTGGAAATGGTCTTTGGTTTGTTTTTGTCCATCGCCAACTATGGCGGTCGGTGGTAATGGAGATTGAGCGGGAACTTTGGAGTTAATGCAATTAAGGAACTCAATTTCCGAGCACGGATCGCTCGGGAAGGCATGCAAAATGGAAAACTGGTTGTTTGTTTGGTTTTCCATGCACTCCGGTTTTCTCTCTGTTTGATCACTGGTTCTTCGAACCAGTCTACTTGGTGTTGCATGGAAACTATGAGAATAACTAGCTCTTTTCTCTGTCGAGGAAAGTTTATAAGGCATGGAAATAACAAATTATTGTTGTTGAATCTAACGTGGAAAAAGAGGAGAAGGCTCGAGCTCTTTCAGAGGTCTTCTTTGGATTTTTAAGCGACATTACTATGCATGTTAGGCCCTAACTTTTAAAAATCTTGCTTTCCTTCAAATGATTTCATTAGAACAACTCTGTTCAGATGATTTTTTGTCCAGTTGGTTTTTATGGTAGCATTGTATGAATTAGTTTGTTGTATCTTCATGCTGGTTCGATTATTCAGTCGAACCCTTGCTGGGTGTACATTTTGTTTCGTATGGTTGAATTATCTTGCTGTGTTTTGCATTTCAGTTAGATTTCGTAGAAATTCTTGCAAGGATAATGTACGAATTCGACTCTGTTGGAGTCCATAAAAATGCTTTCTTGCTTGGTATAGACTTTTGTTGAAGCCTTGCTGTTAACACTGTGGAGATTGATACAGTTGGAATTCTTGGAAATAGATAGTATCTTTCTACTTCAGTAGAAGTTTATTTGTGAATACTAAATGGGTACGACTCCTTTTGAGTCCTTGAAAAGTAACATACGTTTCTACTTCTGTAGGAGTTCAGTCGTGAATTCTGTATGTTATTGATATAGTTGGATTTCTTGAATTTAATATGTATCTTGTATCTTTCTACTTCAGTAGAAGTTTATTTGTGAATACTACATGGGTTCGACTCCTTTTGAATCCTTGAATCGTATATTATGTTTTTCTCTTCTGTTTAAAGCTCAGTTGTGAATACTGTGGTTATTGACTCAGTTGGAGTCCTAGATATGTAACCAGTGTTTCGACTTCTGTATAAGCTTGGTTGCGAATACTTATTGATATTGGCTCTGTTGGAGTCCTTAATATGTATCTTGTATTTAGACTTCTGTAGAAGTTTAGTTGTGAAGACTATTGGTGTTGAATTAGTTGGAAACCTTGAATGTTTTGCGCATGAATTCGACCACCGATCTAGTCCATGTTGTGTTTACTTTTAAAACTCGACTGTGATGAGTCCTTGCCGTATTCGTATTATCTCACTTGGATGAAACTTCGTTGAAAATAATGATATGATGATGACTTTTATGAAGATCTTGTTGAGTTATTATTTTTGATTTCGGCTTCTGATTTAAGATCTTGCTGTATAATCGTAGGGATTTGCTTTGTTGAAGGAAGCTGTGCATATTGTGTTTCAACTTTGCGTGAATGTCACTGTATTTCATATGGAAACATTAATTGTTTTAATGTGATCTTGTTTCAAGTTTGACTGAAACAAAGAGCTCTTAGTTGTGCCATGACAGGAATGGCGTTGGATATTTTGCATGTTGTTGAATAATATGGAAAGATTTGTTGAGCCTTTTTGGGTCAGATATTTTATTATTGTTTGTCGCGTGAACTCTTGTATTGCTTAATAATCTACAGGTGAATTTTATATTGGAATTCGTGAAGCTGTAGTATATTCTTGTGGCCTCGGCTGATTTAGTCATATGCGTATAGTGTAAATGCATTACTCTTGAGAGGACGGTACAGTCATGAACATGATTGGAATGGAATATGAATGTCTCTATTTCTTTCTCCTCTGCTGTTAAGTTATGTTGATATCTATAACTATATGAATAATAAGTTATTCTCTCCTTGTCTAGAAACTATGAATGTTTTCTTCTCTTGTATCCTTATGTGATCTCTACGGTAAGGGTAAAACAAGAATAGACATGAGAGATCTTTATGGAGAGCCCGACATAAATTGTGTGTTTCGTATAAGTGGCTATGCTTGCCTGTACCATTAACATAGTGTATGATTGAAAAGGAATTATGTCAGTGAGCTTGCTGGTTATTTTAAACTGCCTTGTGAACTTGGTTGAATCATACTTGTTGAAATACGAGTTGATAGTATATTCTTTTTAGAATGGAATAAATTGATGGATTGATGTTGTCTTGGAGATACAGATGGATGGATGTTTTGGAATTATTTTGTTCTTCTTAGTCTCTAAATGTACGTTGAGTCATCTAAAAATATTTAGGACTAATTGACAGCTATAATAGAGGTTATGCATTATAGTCACGTTAAAATTGTAGAAATATATTTAGCCTGATTTCATTTAAACAAGTTGTTCAATGAGAGCAATTGGTGGATTGCAATTATTTTAAGAATTAGTGCTTATCATGCTCAGCCACTTCAACCGACCCATGTTGAAATTTTTTGTAGATGATTGCCGTAAGTGGTAAAGGCACGCAAATCGATATGATGTTCGATTGTTTAATTTGGTTTTATGATGAATTACACTTGATTCTCTAAATGTACTACTTGAAGAAAGATGTTCTTTTCTTTGCTTGAGTATCAGTATCAAATATTTTGAATGCATAAAATGTATTTGATTAGCTTTGAAATGAATAAACTGAGGTATTTGTTACTTATGTGTTTGCATTCGTATCTTGATGGTTTGATCTTCTTCGGTTCGAATGATTTTAAGACCATTGTTATTATTGTACAACTTGGAGACGTTTGTGATTATCTAAGTAAGCGTTGCAAGGTTATCCGGTGATCAATACTTATGATTGTTTAGTAGTTCTATTACGATCTAATTAAAGCTAATTGTAATTTAGATCACTGATTTTTGAGAAGCTAAGGTTAAAATAAACCCTTTCAGAAGCTGAACGGGAAGAGTAATCTGTTACTCTCTAACCTTGATCTAAGTCAAGACAACGTACTAAATGTTTTTAAAATCACTATATCTTAACACTAATAAGTAAGATATATTTCAGTTTTAAAGATCTGGAATAAACCCAAAAAGGGATAAGTTTGCAATCTTATGAGAAGACTTGGGGTTACTACCCAATTTCGTAGATCAGGATTATTGTGAAACAATGATCTCCTTATTGAGACCTCAATCTTATTAAACTTCTCTTTGTGGAATGGGTCTTAATACGAAAGGCAATTTTAAGATGAGGAACCCAGGGGTTGGGAAAAGACTACCCTAAAAAGGAGTGTCTTGGAGTATAATTTAAACTCCACGTAAGTAACACCTTAAAGTTTAGTAGATCTTATCGAGGTGGATTTGAAGGTTGATGGCACAAGTCGATTGCAGGGTTGTACCTTCGAGAAGATTAGGATCTTCTCGAAGATACAACAATGTAGGTGACTTATGGCGACACCCTTTGCATTGATCGTCAAGATTTACTCCTTAAACTCGAACAAGTTTTGACTTCGGGACTGGTTACCGACATGGTCATGTTATGAGGCTGCCCCTGGAGACTCGGGGTACCTTGACACACAGGGTTAACTAGGGTTGACCCAGTATGTCAGAGTATCCCTAGTTCTCAAGAGCATCCTTATAACGTTGCCATATTATTAATCCGTTTCTGAGTGAATAACTTGGGGTAGGAGAGACTGACAGAAGTTAGTATAAGACATTCTACATAACAAAGGAATGGGGTGATGGACGTATTCCAGATTGACGAGTATGCCGTCAAGGAATACGAGACATAAGCATTATGTTTCAAATCTTTGGCCAAAGTATCGCAAGCTGCTGATTGTGTAGTCCTATGTCACCTAGTCTAAGGGACGAGATGCCGATGAATAATGGTAACAATTATTCAGATAGGTTCCTTGGACAAAGCATTCTGAATCCCAGATTAGGGAAGAGAACCATAAGAGTGATGTGTTAAAATAAAAACGCCAACTCTTGATACTCATGAATAGATCGGTAGATTACCGAGTCATGGAATGAATAGATCGGAGGTACTCCGAGTCATTACAACTGCATATGGTTATCTGTTATAAGAATGGTTGTTTTGATTTGTGAGTTCTAAATTATGTATTTAGAACCAGGAAGCATTTATCAAAAAAAAAATTACTTGTTCTAATGTATAAAAATGAGGATGTTACACTTTGTATTCAAATTTCATTATTCATACATTCAAATTTTAACTTGAAGGAAAAAGGAAGAATCCTTCCCTCGGAGAGGTAAGAATTACACTTGCCCCAACACCAAAATGAAACTTGGCTCCATCAAAATGGAGATTCCAATAGTTACTTGGAAAAATGGATGTTGGATCATCCTTTGCATCCTCTTCTTTTACCTCAGTTACTTCAACCATACAAACTTCATCTGCTGGAAGAGAACCGAGTCCTAAAGTATGTCCCATACCCATAGAATCAAAAGGAAGGAGGATAGGTAAATCCTTCTCCAATAGCTTGAAAATCTTCACTGTGGTTCCCAATGACACTATCTCTACGATGATGGTTTCATATTTGACTGTCAAAATGCCTTTGATCAAACCCGTGACTTCTAATTCCATTGTAGGAACCAAATTTTCCTCTAGCACTGAGATTATAGGTTTATTTAACTAATTTATAGGAATCTCAAACTCATGAGTGGATCCTAGCCTCTTTTCAAGTTAGCTAGATGTATGTCAAAGGGTTTTGGATCACCCTGTGCCATAAATACCTTCCCTAAATGTAGGAACCTAACTTCCTGAAACAAAGTGGAGGGAATTGCCTTCATGTGATGAATCCAAGGATGGCCAAGGATCATATTATAGTTGGTTTCCCAATCTATAATATAAAACTTCAGTTAGAACCATCTTAGGCCCGAGGGTGACTGGAAACACTATAGTTCTCGATTGACGTTGCCTTGAGGTTGTCATAGCCTCTCAACGATATTTCACGTTGAAGAGAAATTGGTCTCTCTGTAACCTAACTTTTGAAGGAAAGAGAAGGGGACTATGTTAATCTGTTTCCCCATCATCAATCATCACATGCTTTACATAGTTGTTGTAAATCCAGACTTGTAAAAACAACACCTGGATCACCTCTATGAGCTATTTCAACATCCATGGGCATCTTACTGATGTCAAATACAAATCCAACATCTCTTTCAGATTCCTTGGAGGATAGACATCAAATTCCACATGGTTTATCTATGCCTCGGAGGAGGGGTGATGTTAATCAAATGGCAAAGACCTAGTACTTCTAATAGAGTGGATCTATGAGTAGGGGAATTATTCAATAGATCCAAGAAGGAAATGTGAGAGAAGGTCTTGGTTAGATCACTGATCAAGTCATAAGATCCTACTCGCTTACCTGATGTATCACGAATGTCCTTTAATATAGTCGGGTAGATAAAGATTTGCTGCGAAGAATAATCTTTGGTTCTAGTGGAAACATTGATATGAGGTTTAGTATACAACTCCACCAATCCCACAAATTTGTTTTGTTGGTGACCATCTAAAGGAGGTGCTACTTGTGAGTTTGACAAAATTGATACTTTACGATCATGTGTCCCTATTATAATACCTTTGTTTGAACTATTGGGATCTATTCTACCATCTTTTGGGTGCGTAGGGAGAGGATTGCTAAAGATTCTAAGTGGTGTGTTCTATGGGGATACCGGTCCCATGTAAGTGTTCTGAGTTGGTGTTGTTGGGTTTGCCAAAAACATGTCAACAAATAACGTCCTTTGATCCTCTGAAAATTCTGTAGAAACTTGTTGCAATTGTGACATGTTTTTACATCATTCCCATGAAACATATGGAAACCGTAATATAAATCAGGATCATAATCTTGAGGCCTTTGGTTTGCACCTTGTTGTAGTCCGAAATTACGATTATTGTTCATATGCTTTGTTATAGTTAAAATTTGATAACCCTTGCCCTTGGTTTTAGAATTGCTTGAATACCCACATGGGTATTGATTAGGGCATTAGGTCTACATTTTCCTTGATTTTTGAGTTTTTTTATTGTTATTGTTGTTGATGATTAAAATCTACAGTGTTGACTAAGGGCGAGAAGTTATTATTTCTCTTATTATTGTCATTATTGTTATTATTGGTAGTATTTGTATTGGGAGGACTAACAACATTAGGCTTCTTGGGCTGGTCAGTAACACCATCCATCATGACCCCATAGTTCTTATTAAGGACCTTCAGCCCTTGATTATTGCTTGTGCTATTGGAGTAACTAGGGTTATTTTGGTTAGAGTGACTAACCTTCCATTTTCTCCATAAGTCTTATGACCACTTTATTAATGGCTACTTGGTCAATTCAAAGAGCACCCTCTAACACCTCTTCATAGCTCCTTAGCAGGAACTTTTGAACTTCTTCCTTTGTCTCCTATTGAGGGAATGGAGGAAAAAATCACAAAGCTTCGTCTGATCAATATTTGGAGTGCTTGCAGAGAGGATTAGAGAACCATCCGCCACCTTTGAATGAAGTGGGTTACATATTCATTATGCTCTTGTTTGATATGAAGGAATTCTTTAATTCTGTTCTCAAAAGTTTGTTCATATCAAAACCTTAATAAATTATGATACAAGTTACTTCAAGGAGTGTATTGAAACCTCTCGGTATCCTATAGTACCAATCAAAAGTAATACCTTCAAACATCTTAACAAAATCTTTGTAAATAACCGCATCCCATGGGAACAACTCTCGAATGGCCATCAGCGTAAGCTTTTATGTGAGCATCGGGATCACCCTCCCTTTGAATTTTGGAAGATCAAGAAAGGGTCTTAGGAGCATGATTATCTGGATGGAGAATTCCAAAGGCTTCTTAAGATATTCATAATAGGTACCCATTTAGAATGTTTCCACAATTGAAGATCATTGTTGGGTAGGTGGAGGTTGCATCGATTGCTGAAATGGCACAACATAATTTTTTTGTGGCGTATGGAATCCCCTACAAATGTCCATATAGACTCGAGTAAGTGTACATATCCCCTTTGTGATTTAGAATACATGTGTATGTAGGGGGTTGATTACTTTGATATGGAATCGAAGGTAGGAAGCTAGGGAACATTGCATTTCCAGTTGGTATGGCATTTGAGAATGCACTTTTGGCTAGTTCCTGTTGTAGATATCAATATGTGGCATGAGTGGGTATAACCAAGGTTCCCATCCTTGTCAATAAATATCTACATGTTAGAGAAACCGTGTAAACTGGAGGATTTTGCATAGTAGGTATTTGTCCATAATTATACTGAGATAGGGAGAAGTTCTTGCTGTCCTCATGCGTATGAACTCCGAGCATTTTGGGAAAGCTCTAACTCTTTGACTTTTTCTACTAATGCCAATATGACATCACCCATTGATGAGGTGATGATTTTCTTAGGTGCTTGTTGTTGAACTCTTGGAGGTTGTTGAGGAGTGTGGTATCCTGCTATGAATTGTTCACTATGTTGTCACCCCTCGTTGGTAATATTTTCAGTTGGTGGAGGGGTAGCATTATTATTTTGGAGTAGAACATCACTTTTCCTTATAACCTATCAAAATATTGGTTCATATTCTAGAAGTTTTGTTCACACGTAGCATATCGTGATAAGTACTCCTCATCTATATGTGGAGTTGTGACGATTACATGTGAATGGGTTGTCAAAACAATACCCAAGAAGATGAACTTGCTTCCCAAGTGAAATTCATGTTGTTTGAACTTGATTGTTCATGAGGATATTTCGTGTGATCTAGTCAAGTTCCTCAATATGCACAGAGGAACCAATATTGGTTCCCTAAAGAAGAGGATTTTGAGTAGTTGAGCGGTTATCTACCCATGTTGAGAGTGAAGGTGATTGTTGTGGTATACCTGTTTGGTAGTTGTACATGTCAAAACCCAAGATGGGTTGACCGTACTCATCATATCCCAACATATTCGAGGGTATAAGAATACCCACAGAATAAAGGATGGATGAATAAAGTGGAAACACTTAGAGACTAGCTCTTCACGTTGGGTTCACCAATTTGTATGAAAGAAAATCAACACGTGACCTTCTTCGCACCCGACTTCCCGAGGTCGTGCCAAGACAACCAATGTAGAATATAGATGTTTATGTATGTTTTGTGATGATGGATAATCTAATGAGGAAACCTTATATATTTGACACATAATAACGGGATTTGTGAATCTAAGGCAAATAATTCTCTCCTAACTTGAAGTGGCATGATTGATCGATCCGATATGATAACTGGCTTGAGACTCCAGGTAAATATCGAGCTCGCATATTCTATTAATTGTTGTTGAACATGCATGATGTGACCTATGGGCACCTCGTATAGATTTCTAGACAAGGTCATGGAAATAAGAACAAGAGGCATAATTAAGCCAAAACGACTATGGGCAATTTTTGGTCTAGTTCATAAAGTCTTAGCTTGATCGGCTACTATATTCAATAATGAAAGTTGTGGCAATGATATCGGTGGAAGTGGTGATGATATAAATACTTGATACACAAAACCAAAGGTCAATATCTAATTGGCTATCAAGTCTCGTCAAGTTACAGGACTGAGGATCACAACCAAAAAAATCATGGAGGTTGTAGCCCTATTATGGTCATGCACGTAATCAAACCCCATTGTGGGACCAGTCCAATAATCATAGGATTGATTAGTAGTGATTTTTAGTGGGTTTAGTTCTATTTTCTTAGAGAATGTAGTGGGTGTGTAGAGGACTATCAAATGTAAACGTGTATCGATGTCTATTATCAATTCAAGCCTAGTGGGTTATGGGACCAAGGGATCACTTGTCGTATGTCTTTTCCTGTTGTGGGTCGTTGATGGTCATGCAGAATGTATTGAAATGATCTTGATAAAACAAAATAACTATCAAAGGAAATCTAATCTATATTTTTGGCATTTTCACAATATATAAGAGAAAAACAATAAAACCAAATTGATCTAACAAAAGTAAATGTTTTAGATCTTTTCTATTTTTAAAGAAATTCGTTCTAATCTAATAAACAAACTAAAGACAAGTAATCATCCGAATGTAGCAAGTTACTTGTGCGAATATGTGAATATAAATCTAAAACAAATAAACTAATCGTATCAAAACCCTTCAAACCCTACCTCAAAGGTGAATAAGAAATCATGATCTTAAAAGAGCTATTGTTAGCCACAACTTCCCAGGTAATGTCAAAGAGAAAAAATTTAATGATTTGATCTACTTGTAATTTCCTAATCAATTGAAATGAATAATTTTACTACTCTATTTGATATGCAATTGAAACTAATGATTCAAAATTGACAATTTGGAAAATGAAGCAAACAAACAAGTAATTCCAACCTTGATAAGCAAGAGCTTTGGAAAATCCAGTTATATTTGTGTCTCTGTCCCTCGCTTTTTCCTTTCTTTCTTTGTGTGTTCATATGATTCCAAGGAATTGGGAATGCAAGAACAACATCGAAGAAGACACTTGAGAAATGGTAGCTTGAAGGTAGTCTGGTTGCAATGTAAGTAGAAGAGAGATAGCACAAGAGATTTGAGCTTGGCTATGTAATTCCTAGCAGGATAATGGAAACAATGTTGTGCAAGATACACCAAAATTCTCGGCCATTTGCTTGAACACAAACATGGAATATATAAGAATTGGGGCTGGGATGTGCCTTCATGCATAAGGAAAGAAGAGGTAGTTCCAACTAACTAAAGCACATGCAAAAATAGAAGAGGGAAAGAGAACCAAGAAATAAAAACTATTTTTAGACAAATTGGTTCACAAACGCATCCTAAAAGTGAAGTTAAGTGAATTGTCACATGTTAAAAACACACATGATGGAATCGGAAAAGTGCACAAGACCACCACCCTACACAGGTGGCAATCATAGGACCATTTGCTCTCCGCTAGGTGGTTTCGAACTACCACCCAAACAAGGTGGTAGTCCTAGCACTAATGGCCAAAACATGTACAAAATGAAGTGGAAAACTCTGAAAAAGTGTGGAAAATCTATGTAAGGACGTCTAGGCTACAAATATACACTGTAGATGGGTTTTAGAGCTCAAACATCTTCTGAAAGGATGTGAAACATTTTTCCGTCAATGTAGCACATGTAATTTTGGGTGCGTATAACACCCATATCAAAAATCCTAAAATAAAATTAAAAAAATAATAAAACAACTAAAAATAAAAGACAAAGCTAGTTCCTATATATATTCCATCCTCCACGTCCTCTAGCACTTCGTCTCTCCTTCATTGGCCTCCATCTCACTCCAACCTTAATTTATCTCTCACTTAGAGCTCTCAATCGATAAATTCCCATAGTGAAAATGAGCTTGGTCGACGTTTCCACCAATTATATAGGCGCGGACCACTGTCGTCATCGACCGCTTAGTCACCATCGACCCAATCCTAATCCCCCGTCAAGCCACACTCGGTCATCATAGACCCAACCCTAAATATTCATTCTCCAATCCCTCTTCCAAATTATCTTTTCGTCCAATTTTGATTTGTATAACCCACCTTTATTTGTCTCATCGAACTTATCTCGCTATTTATTATCTCATCGTTCATCCTTAATCGCATCCAATAGCCTACTCGAGATCATATCTTTGTCTCTCTTTGGGCACCATATTTTCATCCTAAGCCCACCATTGTGGCCATCATTTATCGTCACCCCATAAGTATGCATATTAATTGATTCCTTATGAATGAAGGATATTGCATCTCAACCATCCTCGTGCATTTGTTTGGACATACTTTTGATGTCTTCCTTTGACACATTGGTCTTTAGGCTTGTACATCCATCTAAGTGGAATCCCATTGATTCCCTCCATTTTGCAGCTGGTTTTCGAAACTCACAAGCCCATATGACATTTTCATCGTTCTCGATGAGGCCGTACTTTGTTCCCCTACCGAAGTGACTCCAAAATCACCGCCATATTTTTGTTTTTTATTTTTATCCCCCTAACTTGGGGCATCTTCTTTTTCATTTTCTTTCTTCCACTCTTTATCCCTTCATCTATCTATATCAACATAGTGATTGATTCTCTTTCATATCATTGATCCCTAGTTTGAGGGGGAGCACCTCATTCATCATCTTCTATTAGTTCTCATTTTTGTCTCATTGCTTGCCCAACATAAACCACTCAATAAATAGGGAAAATGTAGACATGCATTTTTGGTATCCCTTATCCTACATAATCACATCCACTCCTCTTCATCACCACTACTCACATTTATACCTCTCTTCTCATTTAAATCCCCCTTTCCTCCTAAATTTCATTTATCTATGTAATTTTTATTTTTCTACCTTAATCCCATCCTAATCATATCATTAATTTTTCTTCCCTAGACATCCCTAATCACCCTTAATTATCCCTAAACCTATTCATTAACCCTTTTAATCCTCCCTAAACACCTTATTTACCATTCCTAGGTTCCCATCTACCCCCATTTAATGCATTCTTATCCCTAACCACCTTTTGTCCTCCGAAGACAGCCCTAACCCTTATTAACCACCGAAACCCCAATTTCACCTCATAATGACTCATTCTTTTGAGCTCATCAATCCTCAACCACCCTAATCAATGGAAAGCCACAGCTTCGTGACCCGTCTGGTCACCGTCAACCTTATAAATATGTTCATACCTCTTCTCTCTTGAGGATGCAATTTTGGATACTTTGGGATTTCTCGTGATTTTGGATTCATTTTTGACTCTTCTTTGTAGTTTTCTCCCTAACTTGGAGCTAATTTGGAAACCTTGAACATCACTTTTGAATATTTGAAGCTCTATTGTTGCTTAGTATCACACCTTTACTTATTTTGAGTCCTCATTGCCATCCCATCATGTTATGTATCAACCTTACAGTTTATCACCATCTCGAAGCTCTACCCTTGTATCACCCATCGCTAATATTCCTCTTCATTTCATCTTTCCACCCATTTTCATCCTCAAACCCTCGATACCTTCCTAGTGCCATCAAATCATCCCAATCGCCATCAACCTAATTCACATTTGTCTTATTATTTATTACTCATCCTTCCAACTATTTGTCATTTGACCACCCAGATCCTAGATCCTTCTATCTTTTCATTATGCAAAACCATTGCCTTGCCTCATATTTCCTCCCCATTACATCAAGTCTCCATCAATCCATCTAAGTCATCATCAACCCTATTCTAATCTATCTTATTTTCAGTTATCTTTACATCTATGTCATGTCTTGTTGTTGATCGAGTGCCTAAATCTCTCTACTTCTCCACCCACCTATTCAAGTATAGATTTGAACTTTCATCCCCCACTCGCTATCGATCCAATTTGTTTTCCATCGACTAGGTTAGTAGTTATCATCTTCATCATTAGATCCAAACATTTTCTTACATTATTTCTATTTTGATCGATCCAGCCTTTTTGCACAGATATCTTAGCATCATCATAAGTCTTATATCAGCTTCATATCATCTTTTAAGATCTTCAAGTCACCATCAAATGTGCCTAAGCAAGATTAAGTCGCCATCGACCCAATTAGGTTTGGTTCGATTTTCATAATTTTCTACTATCAAAATTTATCTTTATCTTGTTTAGAATATATCATATTTTATTTTTCAAGTTCATATCTTGTTGCATTATATTAATTTTCTACCATATTTTTATCTATCTATTATCAAAAGGTGGATTGACATCCATCCTAGTAATTTTTCACTTCTCGGGACCATCTTTGTTGCACAACCCATCATCCTATCTACTAATCCATTGTTCATGATGAGTTTCTCTTTGTTGTGAAAGTAATCAAGCTTTCCTTATTATTTCCATTTGAGTTATGAACAGGTGATTAGATGAGTGAAATTTATCACTTTGTGAAGACCGGGTTTCGTGTTTACAAACCCATTAAGACCTTATCCTAATCAAAGTGTGTGATGGTATGAATGAAGGTGGTAGGGCTATCAAATGTCCTTAAAGGTGAAACAAAGGTCACATGAAACATCCTAAAATAATTAAGAGGATTTTAAATTTCATACTTTGGGGTTGGTGAAGCAATCTTGTGATTGTGTTTTTGAGCTGCCATGACTGTGCACACCCAATTGAGAAGAAGAGTTAAAATAGAGTCTTATGCCTAGCCGACAACACTCCAAACATGTGGTGATGTATTTTAAATCTTGAAGTGTCTTCCTTCTTAATTTCATTGCATGAAATGAGCCTATTTTTTCCTCATCCATCCAAGTTGCAAATTGTGTTGTGAAGGTCATAGACCTAGTAGAGCATGTTAGTCCTAATGGAGGCTTGAAGGTAAAATGGAAAGTTTAAAATATTGTAAAGGATTTAGATGGTAAGGAGGGAACCTTTCTCACATACACACTTTACTGACACTTGTTACATGGTATATGTTATCTAGAAGACAAATAATCCTATGTTAAGGAGAAGACAAGAAGGATAAAATCATTACAATTACGATGTCGATTGAAAATGGAATATGATCAGTTGTTTCAAAAGTGCAAGTGAGTTTAGGAAAATTTTATAGTTCCTCATAGGTTTTATAAGTATCATGATAAAATCAATAAATGTTAGTACCTACAACTGAAACTGTATAGAAGTAATGATTTCATTGTGATAGTTTTAGGTGATGTCATCCAAGACCTTTTTGTATGAGCTGAATAAGTTAGAAGTTGTAGAGGGGTCGAAGATGAAGTCAAGAGGTGTAATAGGAGTTCATCCTTACATATATGAATGTCAAAATTTTCATGAAAATATATTTTGAAAACAAATTTTTAGGAGCATGATCTAATGAGTAAAATAGGTTAATCAAGGTGTGTGTAGAAGGAGGATGAACATATAGGAGCTGAATAAGAGATCAAAACTTGTTGTCTTAAGAAAAATGGTTAGATAAATGTTATCAAAACCTTGTAAAGCCTAAGTGGGTTCTTATAAAAATAGGGATTTGGTGCTTCCATGCAAGTAGGAGCTTGTAAAAGTTGTCAAGTAGGTGTTTGACTTAATTGTTGGATTTGGTGCTTCAAGTTGAGTGGGTGATCAACAAATTGAAATCTTTGTAATCTCTTATGGGACAATTGTCCACAATAGTGCATTGATTTCAGTGGGTTTTTATCCCTTTAATGGTTTCCCACATTAAACATTTTCTTCATGTGTTTTTTCTTGTTATTTTCTTATGTTTGAATGTCATTGTTTCATCATGGTAAATGTTGATCAAGATTGAATGGCTTGCTGAGTTTTAAAAGTGTTTTCAAAGTTTGAAGAAGAATTGATTCACCCCTCCCTTCTTAGTCTTGTTTTTTTCAATAGGTAGAATTATTGATATGTATAATATTATTCTAACTTATCCTATGGCCTCCAAGACCATCGCTATTCATAATGATTCATTCTTTTATTACACTCCTAATTTTCACAATGGAATGCACATAAGCACTTTGATGCACCTTTTATTGATGAAGAATATGTCATGGGAATGTATGACTTATGACTCATGGGTTTCTTCAAAAATAGGCCAAAATAATTTGCATATTATGCCTCTAATACAAATTTTGTTAGCTATATTTCAGATTTAAATATCTCTCTCAATTATATCACTTAAATCACCGCGCATTCACATTTGGGGAAAATTAATTCCTCCTCGCTACTCCGATGAAAAAATCTTGTTATAGGTTCAAACATGACTATTGAGGGAACACTTACCTACATGGACCTCGCTTTTCTCACATACATGGGAGAAACCTTGTTCCCCTCTCATAATTGTTCTATTTTATGTTCACATATTTATAAAAATACAAAAGTAATAGCTTAGATATTGATTGGATGTATCCTTTTTTTCTCATACTATTCTATATTGCATATTGTTTATCATGTTACTTAGATTCATAGTATGCTCTATCATTATTTATATACATATGTGCATTCACATGGTAATTTTTAAGGTGAATGTAGTGTTTCACCTTTTATTCACCTTTTTGAAATGACGAAACAGATAAGGGTAAGGGCCAAGGAGGAATACCTATTAAATGTTGGTTAGTTGATGGTTGTTACACATGTTTTGACTTCTTGATCCATAGTTGAATGTGAGAGATTCCTTTTGGCTAGGAGGAACTACCTGTAATAGAAAACAAGACCAAAAAAAGATAGTTAAATGATATATGACAATGGACTCCCTAGGGTATGCTAGTTCGGGAAGTGTGATACTTCCTACATGTGACGCTCGATCCACTTTTTAAAACAATTTAATGTGATAAATTAAAAAAATCCTACTTTGTAGCTGATATGATTTAGGTATCTCATTCAAGTACAATAAGTAAATCTAATCACAACAGGCTAGGCTATAGTTGGATCTGAGAGGTGAGGTGTCTATCAAGGTACTGGGACTGGTCAAGGTCTGATTCTGGGTTATTTAGGTCAACTGGTAGGGTGATTGTTGGGTCTATTCTTGGTCAAGGTGTAAACACATAGAGACTAACGTCGGCTAAATGTGACCGATGCCGGTTTAGGTAGAACCAACGGTGGTTGTGGATAACCGGCGTCGGTATGGTTGAGGTAAAAGAAACTCAAATAGATTAAACAACAGGGGTGATCTGAGGTCAAATAAAGTTTGGGAGAGTGAATGGGGAGGTCTATAGAGGTCTTAGGTATGCTCAGAAGTATACAACATGTGAGGATAGGTGATTTGGTGATATGGGTGAAGGGATTTTTGAGTTCACAAGAAAGTGGGTGATGAAGCAATAAGCATGCAAAGAACAAATTAATAACAGGAGTAATAAAGATTACTAACTGAAATAAACCCTACAGTAGGCCAAATACTTACTGTGTTAAGGATCTGATGGCTGAGTGGTGGAGGTGGTTGATTGGAGAATACATGTATGGTCCTATAGCGGTGATTTCCCGAGTTCTCCGTGAATGCAATGGCTCTATGATTGATCTTGGTGATGGCTCTAGATGTCTGGATGCATAAAAGGATGCTTGTTTCACTTACATGCAGCTCTGATCTCCTTCCTTGCTCTTAAAATGTGCCAACCCAAAAACAAGGCTGTTTGGGTGAATAAATGGTAACTAACAATGGTTTGGGTTGACCGGTGTCGGTTTAGGGGTGACTCGCATCAATTAAGGTAGGATTCCCTAGGTTTACTAAAATGGGAATATCTTTCTAATTTCTTGGGCCCAATTAGTTTATTCTCACATATTAGAATGGAAACTTTCCTTTTAATGAGTGGGAATGTGGTTAGAGATATTTTAGGGATTGATTTTAGGGTTAGACCAAATCTTAGCTCATTAAGGCAAGTAAGACTTAGTTATTGTTAGTTATGGAAACATGCCAAGAATAGGTCTAGGGTGAGGTGGTTGGGTGAGGTGTCTAGGTGAGGTGGAAATTAGCTTAATTAAAATAATTAAGTAATGAATATTGTGAGGATGGGTATTAATTTAATTAAGTTAATTAAATTAATATTAATTTGGGGTGGAAGGGGCCATGGTTAGATGAGTATGCTTGAGTTGGTTATTTGACAAGGGACCAAGGGGAGTGTGACCCAATTTTGGTGTCTACATTTTGCCCCTTTTTGTTGTGTAGCTTGTATTGGTAAGTGACACTGACAAAAATAAGATGTGGTTGCCCCATGTGTGGGTGAAGGTGATCCCCCTCAAACTAGGAACTGATGTGGTAGAAGATAGAATCAAGTGAGAGATACGATAAAAGGTGAATGCGATGAAGAGGAAGGTGGACAATGGGGGGTAATGGGGAAAAGGTCCAATCGAGTAATCCGTAATGGGCAGGTCAAAGGTAGTAATCAAAAACACATACACACATGTATAAACTACAACACCATACCAGGTTGAAGAGCATGTAAACTCTACATTGTCTAAATGTTGATAGGTTTATCCAAACAAGGTTGAGGTGATTCTGGTATCCAAGGTATATGATATGGTGTGGAAGTACTTCACAGGTTAGGTGCAGGAACGTTTAGGTATGTTCTGGTACACCAAAGGTTGGGTTAGGATAAATGACACGACAATAGGAAAAGTAAGGTCATTAGGTCAAACAACATAGGTAATAGTGTCATAAGGTATAATGAGCACATGAGTTCATAGGTTACTAACAATGTTCGGTCCAAGTAGCTAGGTCACGGCACATGGGTAGGGCCAAGGTATGGGTAAAATAACAAGTCCCAAAATGTAATTAAGGACAAGTATAGGTAAGGTAGGCATGGAGGTTGGTTGCAATAAGGGTGGGTAAGGTCAAATGGTGGTTGGGTTGGTTAAGTTGGGTCAGAAATGGGAAAGGGTAGGGGAAGAGTATGACAGGTAACCGATGCCGGTCATACGTAATCGGGGATGGTCGAGGTAAGCCAATCACGGTTTATTGGGGTAGATGACCGATGTTGGTCTTGGTATAACCGACCATGGTGAGCTAGGGCACAGGACCAATGTCGGTTTAGGTATAACCGACGTTGGTTAGGTTGACGTGGGTATATAAAAAGAAAAAAATTATATAAGACAGATTCATTTATATGGTTTGGATTTTGTGAAAATGATAGAGCATTGAATGAGTTGTGCTTTTTCGGAGGAAAAGACGAGGGATGATATCCTACTGAGGTGGAGGGATCCGGTTGGTTAGAGGAGCCAGGTAGATGGGTTCACGAGCACAGGGGGATCGATTATGATTGGGTGGAGGTCAGGAGGATTGGATTTGGTGATTGGACATGGCAGAGGTGGGAGAGGGATCAAGTGGACCACCGGGTGCAAGGTGCAGGCGTGCCACCACCGAGACGGAAGCACGATGATGTAAGATTCAATCTCTTGCATTGGTTTGGGAGGTAGATTGGGTATATAGGTTAGGGAAGGAATACGAGCTTTTGGGGGAAAGGGGATTTGAATTTTGGAAGGAAAATTAGGTAAAATAGGAATGGGGAGAGGTGTGGTTAGGTGAACGAGGGGTGGGGAGGAGTTGAGGGTAGAGTTAGGTAGGAATGGGTGAGAAGAAGGGAGTGTTTTTAGGAAAAAGGGGGTTTTGGGTGTTGTGGATTTCAGTGTGGCGGTGACCAACATTGATCAAGGGGTGGCCGATGTTGGTGGTGTCGAGCCAATACCAATCATAGATAAGGTGACCAATGTCGGTTTGGGAGAGACCGTGGTCGGTTAGGAGTAACCGGTACTAGTCATCATGTGGAGAAAAAGGGGCCAAAAGAGCCCTAGGGTGGTTGGGTGAGATAGATAGTGGGAAAAAAAAGATTGTGGTGATGAAAAATAGAGCATGGGTAAGAGGTTGAAAGAGGTATGGTATGATCGATAGTGGGTGAGGGTTGGGGTGGGTAGATAGAATATGTGATAAGAAGGTAAGTTGCGAGGGGAAAAAGAGGGAGGGTAATAGGTGTAGGTGAAGTGTTAAGAGTGATTATGGGTATGATCAAGGTGTATTAATGTGATGTTTTGTTAGATGCAGGTGAGAGACCAGTTGTGGATGTGAGATAGGGTGCCGCCCCTACTCGTGATGGTTTGAGGAGGTGTGATAACCGAGGATTGGTGGCATGTTGCGTAGAGGTTGGCTTTGATTGGGGTCAATGCTACCGCATATGTAGTGAAAGCCAAGTTTGATGGTTTCCCCTCATCGATAGATGGGATTTGGCAACCAACACATTCCATCTACCGATGGGTGAGATCACGTTCACCCCGGAGGTGTGTATAGATCCTGCAGCCCCGATAGTGGGGGTGCAGTATATTCATCTCCTTAGAGGTTTGAGGAGTTGATGCTGATAGTATTTGGTGAGGGGTTGGTGCAGAGATGAGGTTTCACAGTGCCAGCATGAGCTATGGGGAGATGTACTTGGCTCATCTAGAGGAGACTAGGCTAGTTGTGTTGTTGATGGAGGCAGTTTGCTACTTTGCACTACCAGATGTAGAGGGTGGGAGATTCCCATGATCATTGATGGGGGTCCTGCATGATATGGTGATAGACTAGACCCATTTTGCATGGGCGCCAACATTCTTGGTGCAGCTATACAGGGAGTTATGGGCATATGGGTGGATTTGGAGGTTCAACTTATGTTGCACCTTTCTACTTCATTGTTGGGCATACGAGCACATTGTGTGTGTGCATCCAGTTGGTATGCCCCGAGCTGATGCATTCAAGCCAGGTTTGGTTCGGGTGGGTTACAGGTGATGGGTGCCTGTTATGGGAGAGCATCAATGGGAAGGACAACATATGATGTCACCTACTACAGGCATTTACTAGAGGGGTTGTCCAGCATAGACATCATTTGGAGACCATATGTTGGTTTTCCATCATACAAGTAGATGGCTGAGGAGCTAGATGGATTATAGCTACTCAGATGGATAGAGGGGTGACATGTCAGAGAGCATGAGATGATACCCGTAGATAGGGTTAGATGACAGTTTGGGCTACCACAGGATATACCTCCACCCTTCCCATAAGTCTACAAGAGGGATGACGTGAGAGGCTATTTCCTCTACCCTAGATGACAATGCCTTATAGGGTATGAGGAGAAGGGTGAGAGACCGATGGATCAATGATGCCGATGTGATGACACATATAGATAGTGGTGGGCTACACACCTACGAGTAGTACTTCCGAGGCCGGGGTAGTGGATTTAGTGACCATCACTATTCATAGGGACACCCTACAGGGGGTAGGTGGCTACCTTAATTACATAGTTGGGGATGTTGTAGGGTAGTTGATAGGTGCGAGGCACAGTGGTCACTTTAGGCATAGGTGCTGCCACTTTCCAAGCCTAGATAACGCAGGGACAGCACCCACACAGGTAGTGATGGTGATGGGATACAGTGGCCACCCCTATACAGTGCGTAAGTTACACATTTGTAGGGCCATTTGGCCACCCACAGTGTAAGGTTTATGACTCTTCATACCCCAGATACATGTAGGAGCGGGATAGGGTCCCTCAGACATGCATAGGCATAGGGACAGGTCGAGGCAAATGGGGCCACCAAAGGCGCAGAATCATAGCCAATTATGGGATGACCTAGGTGAGGCTAGGTATTATCAAGATATTTTAATGGCCATAGGTGTAGATTTTCTATCCTATAGAGAATATAGGGCACATACAGGCCTTAAGTGAGAGGACGGGTCGTGCACCCACAATGTGGAGAGCACAGGGGACCAACGAGCCCTAGAAAAGGTCAGGAGGCGAGGCCACTAGTTCACAAGGCCATTTCTAGGTGATGTACCAGCCAAGACCCAGCCATGACCCATGATGGGTGGTGAGATGTTAGCAGGCCACCATACAGGAGCCGAGGAGGAGGAGGATTAGGGAGACAGAGATGGAGGATATCCGGTGGGATGATGCCTGATAGCCATGTGGACCTCCATTTTGATGTTTTGTTATTTTATTTTTGATATACACCAGCCTACATGCCGAAGAGAGTGAGGATGTATATGAGAGTTGATTGATTTTGATCATATATCGGCTGCGTGCTAAATATGGTGAGGATGTACATGAGGGTTTTTGAGATTTTTGTATTCATTTGTATCTATGTACATATGTATGTATACATAGATGTCATGATTTATAGATGATGATATTTATACTATGGATGGTGTACTTGTTTTAATTTCCATTATTATTTGTGTATGTGATGGAAACTAGGTGAATTAAGTATGATGGAGTCAGGGTCGTGTAGGCATGGTGGAGTTAGGTCGGTTCAGGCATGATGGAGTCAGGTCATAGGCATGGATTGAGTCAGGTTGACTTAGGTATGGTTGAGTTTAGGTTGGTTTAGGTATGGTTGAGTTGAGGTTGGTTGAGTTTTTAATTCATTAATTTGTGCAATTAATGATGATTTGGATCATGTTAAGATGTGTTGTAGTAAAATGCATGATAATGGTAAAGAAATGGTAGACAAAATGAATGTATGAGTAATGGTAAAGATGTTAAGAAATTGTTGTTTGTTTGGTTTAATTTCCAATTATTGATATAAAAAGGAAACTAACTAGGGTAAAATGTGAATAGGAAAGGGGAAGAGGGAATTGGTTAGGGTAGAGAGTGGTGAGCTATCCTCCAAGGGCCCCATGCCCTCGAGTGCTGCCTACATAGTCCCGGTGAAAAGGGACCTCAGGCTGATGTAGTTCTCCCATAAGCTAGGGAAGATTAGGGTGAAATAGCGGAATGGTCTGATAGGTGTTAGGCATGGGTGATGTAGGTCATAGGCATGATTGAGTTTAGGTTGTAGGTATGGTTGATTGATTTTTAAATACATGGTGAGGATCTGGTCCTGTATAGGATAATCAATAGGTAATGAGGAAGGTGAATGGTAAGAGGTGGTAAAAGAGCTGCTTAATTGATAAGAACCCTAATGAGTCTACCATACCCTAGATGGGCCTATGAACGTAAGACCCTATAAGCCTTGCATAATGGATGTTTTAAGGGTGAAGAAAAGTCACATGATCACAAATGTCATGTTTACGGCAAAAGTCCCTTGAGTAACGAGGAATTTAGGTGAAAAATACAAGGAGGTGAGAATGAGAGGTTTAGCGTAACTTAGTGTATGACAATGTGTATTTTGGAACAAGAAACCCATAATCCAAAATAGGAAAGTCCATGACAAAAATTTCATCTTTTTCTTGATTTGTTTGTTTTTAATAGACTGATCAATGTGGAAGTCTATATGGGATGAATATATTATCTCCTTGAGGTCTTTGTGAAGTTGATCGATGTGGGAAGCTTCTGAATATTTATTATATTTTTGTAATGATTGTATATAGCTATCCTTTGAGGGAGCAATCTATTGATAGTGGTAGAATATAAAGAAGAGATGTCCCTTTTGAGGGAGTCATCTTTTGCTAGAAGTTTGACTCAAGGAGTTGTATCCCTTTTTTGTTTTTAGACGTTTAAGTCATGGAAAAGATTATAGAGGATGATTAGGTTCTGATTTAGAAGACAAGATCATAGTACACAAAGGTTAACTATGAAAGAGGTGGTTTTGAGTGATGAACAACCATGGGATTCCATCTTGAAGAAGATGAAAATTATCCATGAGAATCATGCTATGAGCAAGCCATGGTACTCATATTGAAGACAAGGCTCAAAGGTGACAGTAATCATATGATTCTTGTTTAGTCATGGATCCTCAAAATGGGTAATTATGGAAGGTGAACAATGCTCAAGGGATGAGCATCAATTGATAGAAAGTGATATAGGACTTGATATCAATAATAAAATGGTCAAAGATGTAAGGCATTAAGGGGCTCAAGTTCAGGTTTACCTTGTAAGTGAAGACAAATGATAAGCACCCGATCCATAGGCATGGGTGATGATATAGGGTCCAAGCCAACTAATGAGAAAATTTATTGACCATTTAATTTTCTCCTCTTTGGTTACATGTTGATTTTCCTTCAAGATGAGGTCATGTTGACTTGAAAGGTTCATTCATGAACACATTTTTCATAGGCACATTTGATACATTTTTGGTAGATTTGGAGATGGTCAGAGCGTTGAGATGACGTTCATCTAATAATTCAATTTGCACTAAAACGATCCTAGGAAAATCATCATCATTGAGCATGTAAAGTGAGATGTAGAGGGATGGAATGGACTAGAGTGGTGGAGATAAAATGATGAATTGATTGCAATTTTCCTTTTAGGCTGCGGTTGATAAAGATTAGTGGGTGGTATAATTTCAAGGATAGCCTTGAATTTAGCATAGATGTAACATCTATCCACACAAAGAAATAATGAAACCAGGAGTTTCCCATAAAGTACCATAAAGACACACTTTTCGGTTGAAGACGAACACAATATTTGATGAGGTGGTCAAATATGACTTTAAGAATGGGTAGGTGTTTTGTTTGATACTTAGATTTGGTAAGTAGATCGTCTACGTAATCCTCCAATATGTGATGCATGATGTCATGAAGATGTAAGTCATGGCTCACTATATGTAGTACCCATTTTTTTAGACCAAAGGGCATGACTTGATAGCGAAAATTCCCCAAGGGGTGATGAAGGTAGTATTGTGTTGATCCTCAGAGCTAGTAATATTTGATTGTAGATCGAGAAACCATCCATGAATGATAACATTTCATGGCCAGCAGATGAGATTAACTAGTTGGTCAATTCTTGGTAGTGGGAAATCATCTTTGGGACAAAGTGAGGTTGCATGGAAAATTCATGCAAATGTGGAGTCCCCTATCACTTTCATGACATAGAACGATGTTAGAAATCCATTGGTGATAATCAATGGGTAGAATGAAGGAAACCGGGAGAAGGCATTGAAGCTCTTCTTTGACCAGAGAGAAATGCGAGGATGCATTTTCCGCAAGTAAGTTTTTTTTGATAGGTTTGGCATCGGAATGGTTACGATATCATGAACCAAAATTTTAGGATCTGATACCATAAATATTGACATAGGAACAAGAAAATGTGTTGCTATGGTCCCCAAAGGAAAGAGGTGAAAGCTTCCTATTCAAGATGGCGTCTAAAGATTAGCTGATCTTTAGAATGTGTGGGTCATCCTGAGTATTAATGTTGATTTTGATGGTCAATTTGTTCAACATGGTTTGCATCTCAAAGGGTAAAGGATCGGTGAATATAAGAGTATTCTACACCAAGGTAGGTGAGGATGGACTCATCGATCCCGACATTGAATGACATTAATCAAGGCGATCGTCATCAATCATGTCGGATACAGAATGGGAGAGAAGAGGGAGCCTCACCATCACGTTGATAGGTCAAAGGTGGTCCTGGGAAATGGTGTTTACGAAAAAAAAATCTAGGAGGTATAGATTTAGGATCTATGGACTCGTGGGTGAGGATGGTAATGTGGGTGAATGAGAGGGAGAATATTTCTCATCCTAGATAAGGTCGATGTGAACCTTTTTAGAGGATGGAGCATCAAAACCAATGCCACTACGGTCATTGTGTTTATGAGAGGAGGTACAAGAGATGAAATTGTGGTGACATTTTCATAAAAACAAACCAAATCCTTTCCACGTGCATCGGGAAGGAAAGTGTGAGAAAAATGGTGGTTAGTGAGGAGTATAGGTTGGATGAAATGGATGGGTTTGGGATGGAGGTTCGGGTTTATAGGTTTCATATCAAGTCCCCATATATTGGTGCAAAGGTGGGGAGGGACATAAGGGAAAATGTCACCAATGTGAATGTCATAATGGGGGTGTTGACGTAAATTCCGTACTCTTGTGGGGTGAGGAAGGTATCAATATTGTATAGAGTGATATTCCTCCTCTTAGTGAGGCATGAAAACACCTTCTAAGGGATTATAGTTGGTATGTGGGTAAAAGTATAGATGGCTCACTAGATGAAGGGGAGACATGGGTACCACCAACAATGGTAGAAGCTATAGCTACATGAGGGATAGCAAGGTTAGACATATGCAATGCAAAGTGGCATTTTATTGGATGGGCTCATGGTGGAGGTGAAGTGGTTGTGGTGGTGGATGCCTTGACCGGTATAAGTACATCATTGGTCGATATAACATGTTATAGGTCTTGAAAGGTGAGGGGTCAATAGGGATGGTGTAATTATGTCCCTCATGTTTAAATTTGAGGCATCGATGTAACGTCGAAAGGACAACCCATAACACAGGACCAAGGTCAGGCCAAGCTAAGAAGTTATACTTGGAACTCCCCTTCAGGACATAAAAAGTTCCGAGGATGGTGCTGGGGCCTACGCAGACATGGAGAACAAAAATACCTATCGTAGAGGTCATGGTGTCATTAAAGGAATGCAACATAATGGGGTTACCATGTGTGTAATGGGAAGGTATTTACATTTGATCATATGCATGGGAGGAGATGATGGTAATACTAGCACCACCATTGATCATAACGTGTCGTATGCATATATTATCAATAAAAATGGAGATGAAAAGAGTGGGGTTGGGGTCATCAGACTGGAAGGGAGTGATCTCTTCATCTGCAAAGCTAAGGGTGGCCACTTGGCGAGTGGGTGGAGGTGTAGAGGAAGGTGAAGACCTAGTGAGAGAGGCCATGTGGTGAGGGGTAATGATGGAGGCTACGGGTGTGGGGTCATTTGGTAAGACTTCATAGATTGAAGGACCTCCATGAGGGCTTGACGATGTGACTTCAAGGTTTGGACGAGGTCATATAAAGACATTTTGAGGGGGATTGGTGTAGTTGTTTTAGCATTGTGTGATGTGTGACCCCATCGGAAATGGGATATGTAAGACCTCGAATGATGAATTTGGGTGTGGATGCAAATGGTATGTATATTGGTATAGGTTGGTTGATGGGCCACTTGCTTTCTCTTTCCCTTGTCTTTCTGAGCATGGGTGGTAATGTTGATCATGTTAATCTGAGGGGAGGTGGATGAAGAGGGTGTGTCATGGAAGGTATAGCGGTAAGAGGGACAAAACCCTAGTGGTGGATACGAGCCTTGTGAGATGAGTAGGGCACATTGGCATTTGGGTGGTGGTTTGGCCAACTCTCTTATGTGAACCATGTTAATTTCAAATCTTGGGGATGGATCTAAGAGTTATGGGGTGGATATTTTGTCACTGAGTAGGTAATGAGGGAAGATCTATGGAAATTGGTGAAGGTGAAATGGGGTCCTCATCAAGAAGATCATCATCATCAAAGTTTTCTTAAGAGGACATAATTGGACAAGAGTAGTTTTCAAAGCCTTATAATTCTCTACATCATGTCCTGACACATGATGGTAGGCATAAATTTTGGTTTTTCAAACCCTTTTGGTTTGGGTTTGAGTGGGTCGTAAGGTCTAAGAGGTGGTAATGTGATGACAAAAGTTTCGAGGAGGTTGGTTAGGATTTTGGTAGGATCCTGCTAATGGATCACAATGGGAGGTGAATGTGGGTTTGGGTACATGTGTGGCTGATTGTGGAGGAAGAGTCTTTACAAGAGGGGGAGTAGGTTGGGCTACTAGTTTGGTGTGTGGTGTGGTCTTAGGTGTTGGTCGTATCTTCTTGGGTAGGGGCATAGTAGATGAACTGACAATAGAAGGTGTGGTTGGTTTAACTACTTATTGGAGGGTAATCCAATTTTTAGCTTTAGGTTACATCTTTTTGGATAAAGGTGATACGGGTGCATGAGATGTGGAGAGGAAAATTAGATGGTGGAAGAGGGCGGGTTACCCATGGGGGTAACCGAGGTGTCTTTGGGAGGTAGGTGGTGTAGGTTTGGTAGGAGGCGTGGAGTGAAAGACAAGGAAGTGTCATGGGTAGTGAAGATGTTATTGATGGTATTGGAGGTATGGGTGGTAAGAAGGTTACGGGTGAGGGTGGAGGTTGTGTGGGTCGCTTGGGTATATTAGAGGTCTGTGATGGGAAATGGGTTGTTGCGTTCTTGGTTTACCGGTGGATGGGGGTTTCTTGGCCAGGGTCGAGGGGTGAGGTCCTAGGATGGATAGAAAGGGTGAAGGTGATAAGGGTGTGGTTGGTGAGGTTGGGGTATGAGATCTAGGATATTGGATCTTCTTTTTAGGGGCCGGGTTAAGTTTGGTGTTAGTTTTGGAAGATGTAGCTAAATCTAATTTGATGGGTGGGTGAGTAAGGCTAGTTGTTGGTATGACCCCTAAGGTAGTGATAGGTTTAGGCAAGGGAGATGATATAGGCATGGGTTTGGGTGTAGATGCATGTTGGGCTATGGGAAAAGGTGTGAGTTGGGCCATGAGTGGTGTCGTGGAAGGTATTGTAATAGTTGTGGTTGTGTTTGGTTTGGTTACTCAAAACACTTTTGGATAGATAGTGGAGGTGTCAATGAGTGACAATTGTATTTGTGTTGAAACAGAAGTAGAAGATGCCCCCAAAGTAAGGCTCTATCGACATAGTCCAAGAAATCAGCCAAGTGTGAGAATGGTACTGTTATAAGTGGAGCCGATGTGGATCGAGTGGTAATCCCCGTAAAATGTGTTTGAGATACAGGAAATGGCTAGCCTCAAACTCTGTGGGTAAGAGAGTCAAATCATATCAACAGGATCTTGAAGGTCTAATGGTGAATGGTCATCTATAGGTAATGGTACTTCTATAGTATCCTCCATGGGTAGAGGAGAGGATGGGCCAGCTAAAGTGGGCTCTCCTTGCATTGGTGTAGGTGGTGGACCTGCATCTTCTATGAGTAGGAGAGGTGTCACTAAAAACTACTTAGAATTTTGAGGGGTCAAAGGTGGCGTACTGATTATAGGCTCTTCCACAGGTGAAGGGGAAGATGAAGGGGGTTCCTCTGTGGGTAGAGGAGTAGATGAAATAGGTTTTGGTGTAGGTAGGGGAGTGCAAGCTAAGATTTCATCTATGGAAGGAACATGAGGCAATTGGGAAGCAACTGGTATATCATTGAAAATAGCATGGACCTCACATGCGGACATTGCTATCATTATTTGAGGTATCACCCACTTGGTTGGAAGATGGGGCATGATTAGGGAATGGCTTCTTGAAGATATGTAGGTTTTGGTTAGCGGGTGCATTCGGGCTATCCAAGACTAGATCTTTGTTGTCTATCATTTCTTGGATGATATTCTTGAAGGTGATGTAATTATTATCATTGTGACCTTTGACACAATGATAGTTGCAAATTCATGTTCCTTATACCACAGAGCATGGGTCACTCAGGGTCGAAACCAGTATGTGGTTTTATAGGTGGAAGGGTAATGGCACTAGCTTTAACAAGCTTTTCCAAAATGGAAGAATAAGATTCTCCTAGGGAAGTGTACTTTTATTGTTCTCGTCTGAACTGGAAAGCTTGGATAGGAGAGAGATTAGAAGGGGGTTTGGCTAGGTTTGATTGATGAGGGGACCAAATTTGAGAACTATGGAATTAGCAGACCCTTTGGGCTTTGAATATTTTTTTGGGGTTTTGAAGATGAAGAAGTATCATTTGATTTGAATGCGATGTTCTTGTTACGAAGTTGAATCTTCTTTTCTTCGATAGCATGAATTTCCAATTTCATGCCATGGTGAATGCCTCATCGAAAGTGTGAAAATTTTGCACCTATAGGGTTGGTGAGATGTGTCTAGCACATGCCCAAGTAAATAGTTCTATAAGCTCAGTTTGAGGTAATTGGAATGTGAGTTGGTTAATGAGGTTACACCAACGAGCGACGAAGTCAGCAATAGACTCATTGTCATACTATCATGTGGAATAAAGATCTGTCATGGTAACCTTCTTAACAACATTGATGGAGAAGTGATCTAGGAAGGCTTGGGCTACTTGATTGAATGAGTAAATGGAGTGTCTTGGTAGTCCATTGTACTAGTCCAATGCAAGTCCTATTAGGGACATTGGGAAAGTCCTCAAAAGTAAAGCGTCATCATGGGAAATCAGGTAACACCCATGTTTAAAGGACCACAAATGTTGTTGTGGATCTTATTTTCTATTGAAGTGGTTAAATTTTGGCATTTCCCAATGTATGGGGTATGGTCAAATAGGAATGGACGGGTGAATAGGCTCATTACAAATTTCATCATAGGTGAGGGAATTACGTGAGCTGAAAACCGATGCTTCTAGTGTCTGCATCTTTTCCATCATCAACTTGATGAGGTCATTGGTAGGTTATGATGGAGGGACACCTCCTGTGGCATAAGGAGGTGGATATTGAACCTGATAGGGAGGTTGAGAATAAGGAACCGACATAGAAGGTACATATCCAGAATGGGTGATAGATGAGATAGGGGGTTGTTGATAGTAGGTGTATGTAGGTGAGATGGTTGTCGTGACTCTAGTAGCGATTGGGGTAGTGTTTTTGGGATGGAGAGGACGAGATTATAGAATGGAGTAGGGGTCACCGACACCATGGGAGGTTGTGTTGTAATGGGTATTTGTGAGACAATGGGTGCGGATTGTGTTATGGTCTGGGTTAATGAGGGGACAACAGATACGACAGGTGTGAGGGAAACTACGAGACACAACGGTCATGGTGGGTATGGGTCCTGAGCTGCAAAATTAGGGTGAAGTAGGTGAGGGTAACACCGCATTATTAGGGGTTGATGTAGCAAAGCAGGAATAAGGGTAGGAGAGATTGATACATGCATGTCGTATATCAACTAACTAGAGGAGTCTCGGGTGGAAGAGTGGGAAAGGTAGAACTATAAGGCCATGGGATTTTGATCAAGGAGTCATGCAAACTCTTTGTCACCTATAAGTAATGGTGGTAGGTAAGGTTAGATCCATGGGTGATAGGACGGAAGGCGGTGAGGGACTAGGTGGGAGTGGTTGATGACTAGCGTGGAATATGAGGGTGTTATTCTAGTTGCGAGTTAGCACCATGTGAACAAGTGCTAACCTAGTAAGACTATATTCTGTAGATGACATAGAAAATAGTAGAAACAAAGAATAATGGGGTCCGGGAGGTGAATCTGGTCAATGTCTAGATTTTGAAAAATCAAACATAGGCAAAACCGATGGTCGGTTGATTGATGATGGTTATGGACAAACCGATGATGGTCGGGGCTAATGAGGTGATGGTTGGGGGAACACTGATGATGGTTTTTAAAACCGATACCGGTCACTATGGAAGAAACCAGTCTAAAAAAATGAAACAGAATGTTGGATGTGTATCTGTGAAAATTGTGTATGACAAGTAAATATCAATAGGGGAGAAATATGATGATTCCATGAGGGCCAGAAACATAATAGAAGCATTGATGAAAGATATTCTAGGTAAAGTAACTAGAAATCCGAAGCCACACGGTTTATGGTTTAACCGATGATGGTTAGATGTGAACCAACGACAATCGCTGGACCAAAGTCATGGTGACTATGAAATTAGAAAGAAATGAAGAAAATTGGTTTTGTGAATTAAATTAAGTGAAGAATCAAACTTAGAAGCCTGAGAATGAGGAGATGGGGCCCTGCACACTCAGAAAAAAGTTAGAATACTCCAACTACGATGGTGGAGTGTGCAAGGAAGAAGAAAAATGGAGATTCGTAGTCTCACACCTCAAAACATAAGTCAAGAAGAATCCTAAGAAAAAGCATGACAATCTAATAATGATTTTCTTATGTTTGTTTAGCTTATGCTATTTAGGACTAAATCATGTGTATTTAGAATAGATTTTTTGGTTGGGAAGGCATCCTAAAAAGAAGGATATCTAAAAGGAGAGGTTTGTATGTTATGGTGGGGGCGGGTCATCCTCCGAGATGATGACTCGACAGAGAGGCAACAAGATGGGGAGTACTTTCTAACCGGATCATCGATCACCGACGATGTTCAAGGTAAGATGTTGTTTAAGAAAGATGTGTATATTTTGATTTTTGCAAGTTTGGTAAGACACAAGAGAGAGAAATGTGCTTTCTATGATTCTTTGTCAACCATCAGTTGGGCATGACTTCTAACATATAGGTTTCCCTTAGTTTTAATGTGAGCTAATAATGCAACAAATCAGAATGCAATGCAAGTGTTTTAAACCCAAATCAAAGTGTGATATTCGATGTAGCAAGAGATGAATAGGAAGAGGGATGCTCTTTCACTAATGCAATGCAAAAGAAAGGAAGATGTGTTCTTTTTTAAAGCACCAAAATATGATTATTTTTAGACAATAGAAAGAAGGAGAATGATTCCAAAGAAGAAAATTAATGTGGAAGCTTTTTGAAGGGAAACAAACACACAACTTTCACCTAGGAATGAATAAATGCAAAAGAACCCTTGATGGGTCCCACTGGCATGCCAAAATGTTTCACCATTTTCTTCACCTTTTCAAAATGATGAAATAGATAAGGGTAAGGGCCAAGGAGGAATACTTGTTAAATGTTGGTTAGTTGATGGTTGTTATGTGTGTTCTAACTTCTTGATCCATAGCTGAATGTGAGAGCTTCCTTTTGGCTAGGAGGAACTACCTATAATAGAAAACAAGACCACAAAAAGATAGTTAAATGATATATGACAGTGGACTGCCTAGTGTATGCTAGTTCCGGGAAGTGTGATACTTCCTAGATGATGTCAATCCACTATTTAAAACAAGTTAATGTGAGAAATAAACAAAGTCTACTGTATTTGATATGATTTAGGTATCTCATTCAAGTACAATAAGCAAATCCAATCACAATAGGCTAGGCTATAGTTGGATCTGAGAGGTGAGGTGTCTGTCAAGGTACTAGGACTGGTCAGGGTCTGATTCTGGGTTATTTAGGTCAACTGGTAGGGTGATTGTTGGGTTTTTCTTGGTCAAGGTGTAAAACACAGAGACCAACATCAGCTAAATGTGGTTGATGCCGGTTTAGGTAGAACCGAAGCGGTGGTTGTGGATAACCGGCATTGGTATAGTCAAGGTAAAAGAAACTCAAATAAATTAAAAGACATGGGTGATATGAGGTCAAATAAAGTTTGGGATAGTGAATGGGGAGGTCTATAGAGGTCTTAGGTATGCTCGAAGTATACAAAGGTGAGGATAGGTGATTTGGTGATATGGGTGAAAGGATTTTTGAGTTCATAAGAAAGTGGGTGATGAAGCAATAAGCATGCAAAGAAGTTTAATAATTGGAGTAATAAAGATTACTAATCGAAATAAACCCTACTGAGTTAGGGTCATACTTACTTGTGTTAAGGATCGATGGTGAGTGGTTGAGTTGGTTGATCGGAGAATACGTGTATGGTCTTATAGTGGTGATTTCCTAGAGTGCTCCCGTGAATGAAATGGCTCTATAATTGATCCTGATGATGGCTCGGATGTCTAGATGCATAAAAGGATGCTTGTTTCACTTACATGCAGCTTTGGTCTCCTTCCTTTCTCTCGAGAATGTTTTGGGTTAATAAATGATAACGACGATGATTCTGGGTTGACTAGTGTCGGTTAGGGAGAGATTCCTTCCCTAGGTTTACTAAAATGGGCAGATCTTTCTAATTTCTTAGGCCCAGTTAGTTTATTCTCATGGATTAGAATGGAAACTTCCCTTCTAATGAGTGGGAATGTGGTTAGAGAGATTTTAGGATTTATTTTAGGGTTAGACCAAATCTTATCTCATTAAGGCAAGTAAGACTTAGTTATTGTTAGTTATGGAAACATGCCAAGAATAGGTCTAGGTGGTGGAAATTACTTTAATTAAAATAATTAAGTAATGAATATTGTGAGGATGGGTATTAATTTAATTAAGTTAATTAAATTAATATTAATTTGGGTTGGAAGGGGCCATGGTTAGATGAGTATGCTTGAGCTGGTTATTTTACAAGGGACCAAGGGGAGTGTGACCCAATTTTGGTGTCTACATGTAGATTGCTTACTTTCTACATGACATATGATGTTTGGCACTATTCTCTACTAGTCTACTTTGAGGCTCCTTAGGAATATACATTTATTATTTCTCTATATACAGAGTTCTATCATTTCCGCATCAAATAATTTCATTCTTATTTTCAGTTGTACACATTGTGGCATAAGATCAATTTTTCTAACATGCTAACATAAGCTTCATGTGTAGCATTTGTCTTGTAGGCCTAATTCTAATCATCGGTATTTTATTTTCTTGTATATTGTCTATGTTTGTCATTATTATCGAGATATTCCCTATGTTTGATTGAATTTTTATTCTATGTCCTTGAAGGCTTCGAGTGTCTTGTGACATTGTGACTAGTGTCCCATGTATTTAACTAGTTAATCGATCTTTCTTTTGCCATGTCACTATATGTTACGATTGGTTTCTATTGCATGTTTTTTTAGTATGATTTTATTACTCACACCCTATATGCATTGGCCCATCACTCAACAATATCCTGAGCACTCACCCAAAGCGTGCAAAGGTACCAAGTACCTCTTTTAATAATAACTTTGACAAGGTGTTAGCATGATCAAACAAGCATTCCATATTCATAATAGACAAGTAAAAATAAGTTATGCAAGTCTTAGCTGATAACCATAGTGCATAATGAATCAAACAAGGATCAAGATCAAATTTACCATACAATAACCAATAATGGAGACATCTACAACCATTATCCATCCACAAAGATCCATTATATTAATTCACCATGAGCATAGTAGTTGAATACATCAAAAATCATCATCATCATGCACACACAAGTATACCAACATCATAACTCTTCATAATCTCAAGTGGTATCTAAACTATGCAAATCAATACACACACACACACATATATATATAAAATTGGGATTTCCCTTCACTACTCATGCACTCTCAAAATAGGTTGCATGCTAATAATAGCCCCTGTACTGTCTTCTAAAAAATAACTACATAAGCATGGAAGATTTTCCTAATAATAGATTACCTATAAATAACTTTAGTTTTAATCTTATCATTAGCTCTAGTTGAGCACGCCTCTTAATATTCCACTTTGTCCAAAATATCTTGGCATGTATTCAAAGTTTTTATCAAAGCACGTCCATTACTCCACATTCAATTCAAGTTTGATCCATGCAAAATAAGTTAAGTGCAATAATCTATCTTTCCGCAAAAATATCTAGGAAAAACTCTCTCAAAATTACGTGCTTATTCATGTGCCCTTTTATACTTAGTCAATAATTTTACTAGTCAAAAATTGTCATGTTTACTTGTGACTAACACTTTTGACTAGACTTTCCCATTGTTTTTCATGTGCTTATGGTTTCCATGCACATTTCTTATTCCCTTTTTAGGATTTCTATTTCAAATGCACACATAAGTATCACCATTCCTCTAGGACTCACTTTCCTTGTTTCATCACACGCACCCCAAACGAGTGGGGAAATTATCGGTGACTATTTTACCCTCTCATCAGTCTAGAGACAAGAAACATAATGGTACTCAAGAAAATAAAAAATAAATAAGAGCTAAGAAACACATCCAGAATCGAATCGACCACAATCGGTGTAGGGACAAAAGTGCCCAACCCGGATAAGAGTGGAAGACACTACTATCCCACAGGGAGGTTGTCTTGGGGAGAAATAGGAAAATTACATGATCAATAGGTTTACAATGATAGTAATTTCCAATTTCCAACATCATGTACTCAATTTCGGGTAATATCAAGAACAAAGGAAAACAATTAGTGACAAGTTACATAATTTGGACAAGGGTGATAATTACTCTATTTTATTGGGATTATTTGTGACCAATTTATATTCGTTTTTTACGACCATCTTCAATGACACTTATCCATGGGTAAGTGTTAACGGTTGGAGGGAAAATCCTACATCTCTCCCAATACTCTTCCCTTGGTGACAAGATGCCAAAATCCTCATTTTAGTGATAAGATGATCAAATCCTTATTTTAGCGACATGATACTCAAATCCTCAATTTAACGATAGGATGCTTAAATCCTCGGTTTTTGTGACAAGATACATAAATCCTTGTTATCATTTCAACTATCTCCAATGTAACAAACATACAAGAACAATTCTATCTCTTTTCTCAAGGCACATAGGTGTACTCTATCCTTAATTCACTTATTTTTCAATAAACATTTCTATTTTCACATTTACCAAGTTAAAATTTGATTTCTTTTATCTTGATAATTGATTACACTTATATTATTATTTTGGTCCGACTTTACTCTAAAAAAGGGCAACATACAAATAGAACAAGGAACAATCTCAAAGAACAATAGGCTCCTGGCAAAGGCAATATCTAAGGAACAAACACAAACATCATTTGTACTACACACACGAGGTCACCCCTATGATCCTTATCCTCTTTTAGATTCTATGATACACATTCTATAATCTCCATTCGGCATAATATCAAACACAATCCTCATTTGGCATGATATAATACATAACTCCCTTCGAATATCCATAAGGTACACTCTTCTTATCTACTTTATGCTATCGAATATTCATTCACCAACATAAAGTGGGGAAAATGTAGTCACAAAATCATGCACTTAATACTTACATCATGCCTCTAAATATGTCATTATATGCATGATTCCTAAGCAAGAAAAATAGACATTAACAACACTTATTTTGCTTTTACATTGTTTTATCCCTCTTGATACTCTTGACACTTGCTCTTCTTGAATGGTCACTTTAATTTTGGACATTAAATAACACATGAACTAGCTCTTTATTTTCCATTATATCCTTCAAACATCCTAGAAATTACCACCCATTACTTGACAACAACACCTAAGCACTATGGTCCCCTTTGGGTTTTTTTTTTTTCCCTCTCTTTTTCCAATTTGGAATGCTACATCATTTGATACATTTTCTAATGTATCTTTTATCAATTTTGGTTGGCCTTTTTAGTTGTTAATGATGAAATTGAAACAAGGGAATCATATACATATACATGACTTAATATTATAATGGGAAGAAGGGGACGATCAGGGCTATCATTTTCTATCTACCATCTACCGAGCAACATTGAAGGACTATATTTGGGCTGCATTATTCATTGCATAGGAGGGACTATTTTTGAATTCCACCTAACACATTAATCTTGGGGATAATTAGTTGTAGCTTGTTATCTTTGTGAAAATGACATGAGGGAAACCTAGTTTCAAGGGACATAATTCAATCTCACACACAGAACTAAGTAGAGTTTTAAATTTAGTGCAATGCTTAATGAAAATCACATTAGGGTGAATTCCAAGGTCATTCTAACTCAAGCATATGCATTATTTGTTACATTTAATATTTTTTAACACTTTTGCAGTAACTAAGTTTTATTTTGTAAGTTCAAGTGCAACACAAGAACCATACACCACGGTGGATGTGACAGAGAGTGAAAGGAAGAAGATATGTTTAGACCATGGAAATATCAAAAGAAGATTTATTTCCTAAACAATAATACCCAAGCGATCTTTTCCTCATGTGGGTGGTCTTGTTATAAGAGGTTCTAGATCCTAGTTTCTTAGACAAAGCACACACAGTTCAGATTTATACTTCTAGGTCCCAATAATGTAGTTGAAGAATAATGCACTTATTACTTAAATCACACCTCTAAATATGTCATTATATGCATGATTCCTAAGAAATAAAAATAGACATTAACAACACTTATTTTTATTTTACATTTCTTTATCCCTCTTGATACTCTTGACACTTTCTCTTCTCAAATGGTCACTTTAATTTTGGACATTGAAAAACACATGAACCAACCTTGTATTTTCCATTCTATCCTCTAAGAATCTCACTTATTACCTCCCATTAGGGATAGGAGCACCCAGGTACTACTATCCCCTTTGGGATCTTCTCTCGTCCTTTTCCTTTCTTTTTCAAATTTGGATTACCACATCATTTGGTATCTTTTCTAAAGTATATTTTATCACTTTGGGTCAAAATTTTTGGTTGTTAATGATGAAATTCAAGAAAGGTAGTCACACATATAGATGATTTAGCTACGATTGTTAGGGGAATTATGCGGGAAGTTGGGCTATCACTTTCTCTCTACCATTTATAAGATCAACATTCAAGGACTACATTTGGGTTGCATCATTCACTACATAGGAGGGGATATTTATGAATTCCATCTCACACATTCATATTTGGGGGAAGTAGTTATATCTCACTATCTTGGTGCGAATAGCACAATAACAACCTATCTTCAACGGACAATATTCAATCAAACACATAATAGAACTACATATAGTCTAAAATATAGTGCAACACTCAGTGAAAATCACATTAGGGTGACCATTGGTTAGTTTGACTCAAGCATAAGCATTATTTATTCAATTTAATTTTTCTTGAGCCTTGTATAAGAAGCTAGGGTTTGTTTTGGGGAATAGGTGTGACCTAGGAATCCTACTTGCAGATCTAAAGTGATAAACAACAAAAGAAAGAAGTTAAGTTTAGACCACGAAAAGAGAAAAAGTGTAGCACCTACCAAGACACTAACACCCATGGAGGTCCTATCCTCATTTGGGTGTTTTTTTCCGAAGAGGTTCCAAATTCCAATTTCTCATAAAAATATTACACATCCCATTTCTAGCCTTTCCAACATGTTTTCCAACCCGAATATGTTCGGATCTCCTAATACAAGCTAAGTAACTCTTATTACCCTATTGTACAAACTTTATTATTTCTTATATGATATGTATTAATTAATAATATTGTATTCAATAATTTAAGATTACATTCCATCATTTTTGGGCCCGATATTTACACATCCATTATCTTATCTATTCTTTTTCAAGCCAAATCCCTAGTTGCATTAGGGTTCATATCTACATATTATCTTCAGATTCACACCTAAATTTCATTTGTCAATTTTCATAAATCTGATTTGCAAAATATCCTAGGGTTTCATGCTTCATCCTACCCTTTGGGTCACTTTCTAGGGCTCCCAATTTTCAAAACACCTTTTGTTTCATATCTTGAGCATAACGAATCTATTTTAAATTGATTTGAGGTTATTTTTAATTTTACATATTTACATAAACCTCTTTTTTTCCCCTTATTTTGTACACAATTTTAAGAAATTCAAAATTATACTTTTGGGTAATCAAGGCGTAATTGGAAAAATAAACAATTTTGAGAAAATCCCTTGGATGTTTTTATTTTAAATCATTAGATTCAAAAAATATTCTTTTTTTGTAAAACTAAATTTTTGGGGGGTTATAGTTGTTTTATTCATTTTACGACATTCATTTTTGATCAACATAACTTTTAGTACAAATCTACCTATCTATCTTTTTTTATCATAGGTAAAACATGGTTGAGGGGACCCTACCCCTTACATGGCAAAGCATTCCAAAAGATACATATAAAAGGAATAATAAAAGTTAAGCTCCTTTATGAGCATATAAACCAGTACATAAAAACAAAAAGACTAATAACAACATCAACAAAACCAAAGTCTAATCTAACAAAAATTAAACTAACAACATAGAAAACTAACAACCATACAGTCACTAACATTAATTTTTATCTTTCTCTAAATTGGCTAAAATTTTAGCCCATTCCTTTGACAGAGAATCAATGTTGGCACCAGAGAACTCGAGATCGCATCAACGGCTTCCCCTTTCCTTTTTACAGTTGACATGTTTGTCCACTTACATAAGCATTGGCCAACCGTCTAAGGGTTTGACCGTGTTACAAATTAGACCTCACACGGTGACAATACTCCATTCCATATAGTTGTGCAATATGGATTTAATATGATCCACCTCATTGGAGAGGTTACTTGTAATTTTCTTTCATGATTTCAAGACTTCCCCCACTGGTAATTTTGGCCACATCTTCAACCTACATTCTCATAGAATGTCATTCATTAAAGAGAAACTAAAAAAATTGTAAGCCTCATGTCACCTTTTAGTTCATCAATGTCCATAGCCATTTTGGAAAGATGATTTTCACCCTTCTTGGAACCCATTTGACCCAAAGCCTCAACATGTTGCTCCAACTAGGAATTCATAGGAACCTTATTCCCTTGCATGCTCAACTACCTTATGGATTTGACATAAATTTTGTTCTTTCTTTGATTTAAGCTCATTGAGGTTATGTGCCACATCAATTTCAACCACTTCCTTCTCATCCCCAGAATCATCATCTTCCTGTGACTCTAAAGCTTCACTGGACTCATCTTCCTCGATTCTAAGTCCTATTCCTCATCATAATCCTCAAGGGCCTTAGTAAGAACTTTGGTTTTTTCAAATTCGAGGGAAACTCTTTTGACCAGGGCAAGTATGAAACCTTGGTGAAGGGGATATAAACTCTGTCATTTTTAAAATGAGAATTCAAAGCACACAAAGACTGGAATAAAAATAGGGGAAACTAAAGCTATGGCCATGTCTTAGAAAATTCAGCATCGGTAGATGGTAGGCATAAATACATTTATGGTGGCCTTCAAGGGTTAGAAACTAAATGAGGGTTAAGGCCACTTCATCAAAAGGGTGGGGTAAAGACGAGCATAAGAAACTAGAAAAATGGGTGGTAAGTTTTTCATTACCTTGTAGGAAAAGCTTCAATTCATCTCGTGGCCTCATTTTTAGGCTTGTACACCTCCTACCTTCAACTAATAAACCCATGATGTTCACCACCATATCAATGGTAATATCTATGTGCATGCCTTTCAGTTCATGATTCCACCTTTTTAGTAGATTTCCAAGCTCTGGAAAAATCCTTGCTCGGGTTTTCATAATGGCCCTCATAAATTTTGAGAAAGGGAGAGATCCCCATCCTCTCAAAAACTTCCATAGCCTCTAGCTTAACTCCTTCTAGGTCCCATGGTTCAGTTGCACGAGATCACCCCCATCAGATTTTTCAAGAATAAATCCACGAAGCTATCGATTGAATTTAACCAATCTATTTTTGCACAATCCCAACTATGTAGAATTCAATGAACACATAGCATGAAATAATAATAATGAAATGGCATGAGCGAATCAAATTCCAAAGCTTCACGTAACCCCAATTTTTAAACACACATGTCTTGCAAATATTATTAATAAAATCCCAATTATACGGTGGGAGACTCCATGATCTATAATAATTATCCAGTGGTGATGTGTCCATGTTGTTCATTTTAAATATGTTCTTGCACCTTAGTATTTCTTGAGTAAAATTATTGTATGGCTTACCATACAATTGATGACAATTCTTCAAAATTATGTATTCATGTTCAAATTTTTAATGTGCTTATTAAGCATGTTTTAGTTGATAACATTTGTAGTATTAATGTATGTAACATATCTTTTATCCATCAAATAGGGATTTATGTTGTTGATCTAACTCCATCTAGCCTATGTATTCATATCTTTGATAACACACATATGAAATCATTGGGATAAATCACTCTACCCATTACTACGTAGGCCCTTGCACTCTTAATGTTTTATGTTATATTATGCCACATGATCTCACTTATAATATCCTTTTAGGCCATCCTTGGTTACATATTAAGCATGCAGATCTTTTCTACCTATGCAATAACACATAATTCCCTTATGACACCTTCCTCCATGGAGAATGCTATAATATATTCCACACCTCATGTTTCTAATATTTTTATATCCCACTCATTCATGATCATGAAGAAACTACTTTCATTGCGCATCATTCTCCTTTTGTGATGGACTATAATTCTATTTATTTACATGATAAAATTTCTATTGGGACTCATGATATAACTCCAATTATGTCTCACTCTCAATGCACTTCTAATTATCATATGATTATTGATTCCAATGTTACATCACTCTTTTCACCATCATCACAAGTTATAACACAATGTGTTGATTTGATAATGATTCCTAATGCTCTCACTTTCCAAGCTTCTATGCATGATTCATTTACTATGGCTACACCTCATCTTGTTACATCCATGGGGAAATTAATTCCCCTCTTTCCACATTTATGTCTATGGTCATAGGGGCTAGTACATACAACTTTAATGTTTCCAATCTTCCCAAATTATACCTATTTCTTATGATGAGTCTTGTGTCTCTCCCCATTACTTGAGGTTGATACTAGACAAGCCTCCTAACACTACATATGTTACACATATCTTGACTCACACATTGATCCTTATGTTTGCACTTACTATTTCCACTATTTCCAACATGCATGAATGTTCCACATATTCTATTTTTTCTAAATGGACACACTCTTATTGTTTAT
Source organism: Taxus wallichiana var. yunnanensis (assembly GCA_018340775.1). Classification (NCBI taxonomy): domain Eukaryota; kingdom Viridiplantae; phylum Streptophyta; class Pinopsida; order Cupressales; family Taxaceae; genus Taxus; species Taxus wallichiana. Next base: position 366,127,618 of record CM031235.1, on the reverse strand, counting down.
ACACTTCATAATCATGTAGTTGGGATATTAGAATCCATAGGGTTCTCCCCTCATTTTTTTCACTTGTTATATGGTATCTCATTGGATATATCACTTGGTATTCACACATGGGGGCACACTCTCCCCCTCACAACCCGATGACACACTATTATTCTAAGTTCAAACACGACTGTTGAGGGTGCACTTACCTACATGGACCTCACCTTACACACATATTGTTGTCCAATTTTGCACCCCTGTAAATTGGAAAAATTAACAAGCCTAGACGTTGGAGGTGAAGTGGAGTGTTATGTATCATAGGTAACATGGTATCTTGTGGATGGCTCAGCCATGTTGTGGCTAAGTTGATTTGATGTGGAAAGTTTGGGCGAGTTGCATTGGTGGAATGACTGAGTTAGTTTTAGTTTTGTAAGTGAGAAAGTAGCGTAATTTCTATCGGCCAAGAGCATATTAAGATGGTACCTACTAGCACCATTATATTCTGCTACCGGATGGTAGCAAGTGGTGGTGATGAAGGACTAGTTGAGTGACGGATCGATAAGTACCAAGTAGTATGTACGATGCTACCAGTGGTAGAAAACCCCATGCTCTTATCGAAAGAAAAAAATGTGTGCTACCGGTGGTAGCATAAATTAATGGTTTTCAGATCATGATGGCACAATTCGAGGTGTTACAAAATATGGTGATGAAATGGGTGCTACCAACCAAAGTAGGTGTAGACACAAAATCATGCACTTTGGGTAATTATCTAGTCTTGATTACATACTACTATTCATATGGTTCTTAAGTAAGAAAAGTACTAATCAGCCATGTCTTTGGCCACCTTTCTTTGCTTTATGCTTATTTTTTAAGTCTTGCACTCTTACTTGCTCAGTATGTCTTTATACCTTTCAGAATTTTTCATTATAGACACACAACGCCTGTGCCAAGACACCAACACCAGGGTGACCACCGTCCCCTCTAGGTGCCCTTTTCCTCTTTGTACTTTGTTCACACGTTTTTGGTCCTTTTTAGCCACTTGAGCATATTATCTTTTTAGTAGTTAGCCTCTTTTGGGTTTAATTATGAAATTCAAGAAAAGGAATAATATAAATATTAAGTTATGTGATCATAATAAGGGACAAAGCACTAAGTATCTACTATCTCCAACAAAGGTTGCATCCATTAAAGGAATCTATAGCTCTATTTTCATCCATCTAGCTCTATCATGAGGGAAAAAGGTTGGTTCATCTATATCACACTTCATAAGAGGGGATTCTATTGTTTCCATGCATAAATTATTTACATTCTACATCTAGCTACTTACGTTACTTACTTCAAGTGCGACATACACAAGAGAAAACTAGGGAAAATTCCACAAACAATGAAACTATACATTGGTTCTAAGATGTAGTGTAGTGCTCAATTGTAAGTCCACCATTTTGATGGATAAGGATAGTCCAACCCCTCATTTTGCATCTTTATTTTTTTGGGATTTGATGTTTATTTTATGGTTTTGTAGGTTCTTTATTCACTACCGTTTATAGTGACCTTGGTGATCTCAAAGAGACATACACGTTCAAAAGGTGAACAAGTTTTAACCTCTTACAACACCTCGAGAAGATTCTTCAAGCATCTACATAGACCAAAGCACCCCGAGAAACTAGACCAGTCACCCACGAGTTCCCCTATCCCTCTCCATGCACCCCATATTAGTCAATTTTTCAAGATTTGCATTCTCTCGGCATCTATGTGACGATCTTCCATATCTGTTCATCTAGTATCCACTACGCACACAATCTAACAACCTCTTTAAATCAGATAAGGCTATTCTAACCCTCTTTGTAATTAGGGTTTCATATTTTCATTGCTTAGTTGCTTGGGTATTATTTCAGTATTCATTTATTTACTACAAACTTGCATTAGATTAGGCTATTATTTTACATATTTTAAGCATAATCATTTTTGTGAGCTCAAACTCGATCTTCACACTCTTAGGATCCTCTTCTCTAGGGGTGATCTAATCATGACTTTTTCTACCCATGCTTATCTCGTAGAATCATCGTAATTGTATCAATAAGCTCAAAATTATTTAGCTACTACTTATATTCCTCCTCAAACATCACCCAATATGTATACCATAAGTTTACTTCTTCCTCTATCTCTCAATGAGGATCAAATAACTTTCACAATATATGAGCTACCTTCTCAAGCAATGCTAGAGCATGACCCCACCTTGTATATTCAGGTTTGTGTTAACAATGTCAGGTAAAACACGCCTTATTGAAAATGGGTCTAGCCTTAACATTTGTAACATAACTTTTATTCATCACTTGGGTATTTCGGAAGGTTATTTAGCTCCTTCATTAGTCTCTATTCATGGATTTGACAACATTCCCAAGCATTTATTAAGCATTATTAACCTACCTGTCATTATTGGTCCATTGTACAATCACCATCCCATGCCATGTCATGCCTAATAACCTTAATTATAATATTCTTCTTTGGCCCTGGATCCATGCCATGCATGTGGTCCCCTCTACTCTACATACATGACTTAAATTCCATCATCGGGTGTTGTTTATGATTTCTTTAGGTATCCATCCCCTTTTGAGTATTTCCATTCTATTGAACAATCTAGTGATACTCCTAGTTCTTCTGATGCTACTCAATAATTTTCTAAATATGGGTTAGGGTATGAATACTTGCACCGCTATGGCTTCTCCGATACAAGATTAGGTCAAAACTAGCATAATTTAACAACACTTTGGGATCTTCCCACACAATCACACAAGTTTGACTTCGGTATCACCCTCCATCTCTACCTCTTGTGGAAGCCTATACCGCATTGTATGATTCCTCACTTCCCCTTGTACATCTTGAACTCATTAGTGATGTTGCATCTACCACTTGGGATAGTTTAGAAAATTTTTTACCGATGATGCTCTTCTAAAACACATGGGCATTTATGATCAATTCCCTTCTTTTCACCATAAGAGGCATTCTCCATCATCCCTCAATGTTACTTGCTTATTTTGGTGAATTTTATCTATCCTTTGACATCACCGACCCTCCCGATACTATTCCTACTAATCCATACATTGAGGATCAGTCAACCCTTCTCAATGAAGAGACAATTCAATACAACCTTAGTACATCTGAAAATCCGTGAATAGTTTTGCTAGCTTCCTCTCTCACTCTTGATGAGAAGAAAGATATCAAAACATGTCCTTCATTATTTCTCTGACATTTTTGCATGGGACTATAGTGATATGCAGGTATTGATCCATCTGTTGCAATGCATAATATTGTCTCAACCCTAGTGCAAAGCTTGTCTAATAGAAAATTCACAAAATGCACCCCAAAGTAGCACTCTTAGTCAAAGAAGAGATCCGAAAAATACCGAAGCCAATTTTATTCATGCTATTGACTATCTTAATGGGTATCTAATATTGTACCTATAATGAATCTAGATGACCAAGTTTGTTTTTGTACTAACTTTCATGATTTAAATAAATCTTTTCCTAAGGATAGTTTCCCCTTGCCCATATCGACGCCATCATTGATTCTATAACCATATACAATATTCTCTCTTTCATGGATGGCTTCATGGGCTACAATCAAATTAAAATCAACCTTGCTGATCAAGAGAAGACCTATTTCACCACACCATGGGGAACATTTTGTTATATTGTCATGCCCTTTGGCCTTAAAAATTCTAGGGCCACTTATCAACAAGAAATGACACATATATTTCCATGATTATATCCACAAGATCATCAAGATTACGTTGATGACATCTTGGATAAATCCATACATCGTTCCTCTCATGCCAAAGATCTACAAATGTTATTTGAATGCTTATGTCAATATCATGTATGCCTAAATCCCAAAAAATGTAGGGTCAGGTCACAACCGACAAAACTCCTTAGATATATCATCTCACAACATGTGATTTAAATCGATCCTAACAAGATTAAATCCATTGTCGATATGCCTCCACCTAAAAATTTACATCAACTACAATCATTATAAGGAAAAATTCAAGATATTCAGAGATTCATTGCACAACTCACTGATAAGACTCAACCATTTACACAGCTCATGAAGAAGGATACTAAATTCATATGGGATGAGAAATGCAACAAGCATTTGATGACATAAAAGCATATTTGTTACACCCACCTGTCTTAGTCCCTCCACTAGCTGATCAACCTTTCTTATTGTACATTTCCACTATGTTTCATGCCTTAAGAGCTCTACTAGTACAACATGATGATTATCAATGTGAAAGATAAATCTATTATATCAGTCAATGCTACTCTCTTATGAATGAAACTATAGCTACATAAAAAGCTATGTCTTGGCCTTGTCTTTTTGTAGATAAATTACATCACTATCTTCTCAACAATGAGGTACATATCATCACCAAGGTAGATCCTTTACGATACCTCTTATCTCGTATAATTTTTTTGGGATGTCTCACATGTTGGGTTATGTTCCTTATCAAATTTGATTTCAAGTTCATACCATAAAAATTAATTAAAGGCCAGGTCATCACATCAATATTCCACTTCTCAATGCCTCCCCCATATCTGACTCTTTTCATGATGATTTCACTACTTATAATGTTGATCCTGATACATGGACAATGTAATTTTATGGGTCTTATTGTCACTCTAGCGCCGGGGCTGGGATAGTTTTCATCACTCCATAGGGTGATTTACTCCCCTTTGCATATCGATTAGGGTTTTCCTGTACCAATAACATCACCAAATATGAATCCCTCATCCTCAGCCTTCTCACCACCTAGAAAGCTACTCATCCATAACCTATGCATACATGGTGACTCTCAGCTAGTCATAAATCAGGTCAATGATACATATAACACAAAAGAGGAACACTTAATCCCATACAACATGCTTGTAAAAGACCTCTTGGCTACATTTGAGTCTTACTCTATTGCTACCATTCCTCGTAAGGATAATCATCATGCAGATGTTATGGCTAGCGCAATGTCACTAATCCCACAAGATATTATTGATGATCAAGAAAAATTAATCATTAGACACTTGCGACATCCTTCCATCTCCACTTACCTCTTAATATTGTGCAATATCATGATAATCAGGACAATCCCAAATGGTTTACTCCCATTTACAAATTCTTATATAAACAAACCATTCTTGATAATCTATAACCTCATGAATCTCGTCATTTTCATGTGAGGCTATTTATTATGTCATCATTAGGATAAAATTATTTAAGCATTCACTTGATGGTCATCTCTTACGTTGTTTAGGGATTGCCAATATTTCCACTACTATTTCCCAAAATACATGACAACATGTGTGGTGGGGAAAAGCTATGGCTCAAAATATTTTATGTCAAGGATATTATTGGCCTACCATGGAACAAGACTGCTTCAAATATTCTACTCACTACAAGAAGTGTCAAAATAATAGTAACCTCCATCACACACTTGCATATGATCTTTAACCAATTACACCAACTTGGCCATTTTCCCTTTGGGGATTAGACCTCATTGGCATGATAAATCATAAATCAGCAAATGGACACAAATTCATTATTACAACCACTGAATATTTTACTAAATGGGTCAAATCAATGCCATTATGAAGCATCAATTGTCCCACATCTATAGTTTCCTCACTACCCATATCATTACATACTTTGGTGTGCCCTCTGCTATCATTACGATAATGGATCCTCTTTCAAAAATAAGGATGTTAAAAAGTTTTTTGCAAAATTCAAAATTAAACAATCATTTTCTATGCCTTACTACCCACAAGGAAATGGCCAAGCCGAGGCCACTAACAAAACTATTGTCAAAATCTTACACAAGATAGTCACTTCTAGTGGTGACGATTGGCATAATCAGTTATTTTATGCCCTTTGGGCTTATCGTACTAGTGTGCATATGCCTAAAATGCAACACCCTTTTCCTTAGTCTACAACACTGAGGTTGTCATCCCTCTCAAACTTGAGATACCTTCATTACGAATCTCTCTTAAAGGCATACTTAAGGACAAAAAATATAGTGAAAACCATCTACATGAGTTAGAAATGCTAGACTCCCACCACATTCAAGAACTATAACATATTCATGCATATCAATCTTCACATAATGCACACATACAACCACAAAACCCATCCTCATGAATTTAGCATCAATGATCTTGTTCTAAAAGAGAATTAAAAAAACACAAATGTTGAAGCTCCACTTAAAGGAAAATTTAAGCCAAATTGGCTTGGTCCTTACATTATCACTAAAAACTTGGTGGTGGATTTTATCGTATTTGCTACACTTTTGGGAAATCTACTCAAAAATCCACTCAATGTCATGCATCTTAAGAAATACTACACCTAACAACAACACTCATTACCCTATGACACACTCTAGTCCCATGGTCCATACTCAATTGTTGAGGGTATACATCAAAATGGACCTCATCACACTCACACATTCAACCATTCAATATTTTTCTCATGTGACATTCCTAGATTAGTGATATACATCCATTTAGTGATAGGCTATATCATCACTTCTTCATCACTTCTAACATCCTTTAGTGATATACACTTTAGGATAAATCATAATTTCTTCATTATCTTGTTGTGATATACGCTTTAGGCTAAATCATCACACATTCTCACACCTCATCTCTATGTCGTATATCATCACTACAAATTCATCACATCACACTACACACAACACATCATTTGAACCATTTCCCAATGACACACTCTTGTTTATGGTTCATTTTTGACTATTGAGGGGGCATAAATAAATGAACCTCATCTACATAAATTCCATTCATTCGAGGGGCACACTAATCCTATCATTCACTCTGTATTCCATTCCATCCATCCACAACATATTACATATCTTGGTTACATTTACTCTTTCTTACATTTACTCATACATGTTCACTTTATTACACATTCTAGATAGATATCTTGTATGTCATTATCTTTATCATACACACATGTGTGTTCACTTTATTTCTAGTTGTGATCATAGATTCTACAAATCCCTTACATGTAACATGGATGCTTGGTGTAGTACCTAGTACCAATCCCATAATGGCTCCTTGGGGCATCCACTTTTGTATACTACAGGTGTTATTGTTTCATTTTTTTCTCATAACACACTACTTTATCATTATACACACTTTGACATACTGTTTATATCTTTTAACATGCTTAATGGGTGCTTCATGTGCAACATTTGTTTTGCAAGACTATTTGACACCATGGTTATCTGTTACATTTCTTGTACTTGCTTGTTATTATATGCCATTGTTGTGGGCTTTAACCTTTTGTTTATGTGCACACTTGTTTATTTTCGCCACTATGGCCTTGATTGTCTTGTGACATCATGAGTGGTGTCCCATGTTTGTAACCCACTTTTCATAATCTACATTGTCTTCTTATGTGTTCTAGCTTACACATTTTTGTTAGCTTACATTTTGTCTTATACATGCATGTATGTATTTGCTTGTACTAACACTTATTTCCCACCACTTGTTTACATGTGCCTTGGTTTCTACCAAGCACATCCCCTTCCCCCTAGGGCACCATTTCAATGGTTGGTCCTCCTTTGGGTTACATTCTCCTTCGGGGATCTCAGCATCCACCCCAAACAAGGGGGAAATCATTTGGGTGAATGATTCACCCCATACACAATATACACACACAAAGATAGTACCGATATAGTATAATTTTTAGATTTTGAGGGCTCAAAATCAGACTTGGGTCCATGAAACAATAGTTTTTCTATATTTTTAAGACTAAGGGGCAATATCACATAATGGCATTACCTGGATTACCTAAGACCAGAATCATATCACATAACAATGGGTAGTTCAACACAATCTGTAGAACTCTATACACAATGGATTTTATAGGGAAGATAGTCCTTAAGCACTCTTTCACACCATCTCGTAATGGTGTTTTACATAGAGGGAAGTAGTTAAAGGTTGGAGGATAAAACATAGTTCTCCCTACACTTATTCCATTACATTGGCATGAGATCACCCAAAAACTCACTTGCATCGACATCATCTATAGATCCTTTCTACACTCTTTTCTCTTCACGGATCAGTGCACATGTTCCTTTTTCACATTTTTCAACATTTTCTTTTTCATACTTCGTTACATGATTTTACATATACATGTGTATTTGAGTTCTTGATCATCTAATTTTTTCCAGTGTCCATCCATATGGGAAGCAGTAGTCAACATCACCAAAATCACACACATCGACACCAACAACAAGTACAACATCAAGACTTACACACATGTTCCTACCCTAGGTTCATTTTCATCACCTTTTTACACTTTTACATCTTTAGTCTCCGCGTTCCACTCTTTTATCACTAAATTCTTTGTCTAGTCCCTCATCATGCCTTCTACATTGATCTACATGGATATTAGGTATGCATCTCTATCTAATTTATCTTATCAAGAATTTTACTCACCAACATAAAGTGGGGGAAAATGTAGACACAAAATCACACACTTTGGGTAATTATCTAGTCTCAATCACATACTACTATTCATATGGTTCCTAAGTAATAAAATTACTAATTAGCCCATGTATTTGGCCACCTTTCTTTACTTCATGCTTCGATTTCAATCTTACACTCTTACTTTCTTAGTCTGTCTTTACACCTTTCATTATTTGTCATTCTGACACTAGCACCCACCAAGATGCTAGTGTCGAGGAGCCCCCCTTTGGGTGCCCTTGTCCTCTTTGTACTTTAGTCACATGTTTTTGGTTCCTTATAGCCATTTAAGCATCTTATATTTTTTAGTTTGTGTTTTTAGCGTTAATTACAAAATTCAAGTAAAGGAATCATATAAATATAAAGTTATGTGATCATAATAAGGGACCAAGCACTAAGCATCTACTATATCTCCGCCTAATGTTGTATCTATTAAAGGAAACTATAGCTCCAGCTTTCATCCATCTATCTCCATCACAAGGGAAAAAGCATGGTTCATCTCATTAAAATTCATAGGAGGGTAGTCTATTGTTTCAATGCACACATTATTTACATTTTACATCTACCTGTTTCTCACAACTTCAAGTGTGACACGTATAAGATTAACCTAGGGAATAATTATGCACACTCACACTCATAGAACTACATTGGGTCCGAGATGTAGTACACAAATCAATTGTAAGTCCACCATTTTGGTGACTAAGGATAGTTTGACCCCTCATTTTGCATGTTTATTTTTTTGGGATTTGATGTCTATTTAAGGGTTATGCAGGTTCCTTCTTCATTACATGTTTACAATGACCTCACCGATATCACTACGTCATACACATGATAAAAGGAGACAAGTGCAAACCTCTTGTGATACCTCGGAGGAGGTTCCCTGAGCATCTAAAACTAGACCAGTGGTGCTTAGAAACTAGACCATGGTGCCCCTATCCCTCTCCAGTGCCCCAAACCTAGTCAAATCCGCTAGATCTACATTTTTTTAGGTGTCTGTGTGATATTATTCCATCTATATTTAGTCATTTCTCTGCAACATAGTCCAACAACCTCTTCAAATAATCTAAGGATATTTTAACCCTCTTTGTAATTAGGGTTTCATATTCTCATTTTTTAGTTGCTTGGGTATTATTTCAATATTTCGATTCATTTATTTACTACAAACTTGCATTATATTTGGTTATTATTTTACATGTTAGCATAATCAATAAAGTGAATTGTGATACCAATCAGCTACATGGATAACCAAATTAGTTGATAACAAGAATGTAAGGTATAAAAATGCTCATGATCGACACGAAGGGGATATACAACCGGTCGAGAGGGGGAAACATATGTAACCATCCACCGACAAAAATGTTACAACCAATCGACCAAAAGGATTGATGTTGTCGACCAATAGCTTCAATGAATGTAATACAACCGGTCATCAACAAACAAACATGTAATCGATCAATACGGGAATATCAACGAAAGGTAAGGTATTAATGAACATGGTACGAGTATCTCAAAACTATTTTAATGAGGTATGATGTCCATGTTTTCTCGTGCAAGTGAGGTACCATTAGGAAGTGAGTTAGTAAGGTTTACCATACTTCTTTTTAGATTTTTAATGCAATAAGTCGGTTGGTGAGGAAAATTCAAGGATTTCTCTCTATATAATGTAAAATACCCCTCATTTTAAAGGGGGATATTTTGAAATGTAAAGGAACTCTGTCAAAATTGATCCATAACATTTTTGAGTTGCAGGGCATCAAATTTGAGTATTATGAAAATGATTCTTGCCTTATTTCTACTTTGTAATGGATTGTGCATCCTTTTAAGCAATAAAATTCATGTTTTGTGGATTTTTATCCCTATCTTGTGTTATATTACATTTCTTGCCTTCCTGGCATTATTAGGTATATTGTGTATGCTTTATTCTTCTTGCAAGACTCAAATTTATTGTGCTCCATGAAAATGGAGATCTAAAAGTTGTGTTGGGACTGTGGTACTTCTATCTTCCTTTTCCTAATTTTTTCTTCCTATTTTCACTCACCAAGAATCTCTCCACCCTTGCTCTTTGTGCTAACACCTCCTTAGTTTAGGATTTCAATTTCATGCATCTCCCTCTCTCCCCTAGTCCCTTGGCTTTTATAGGTTAGTGTTAGGTATATGTATTTCCCTTTTAGGAAGAGTTTTAGCATTAGGAATAGGTAGAGGAAGTTGGCCTTCTCTAGAGGTCTATCTTAGTTCGAGTCCCAAACTTGAATACAACCCATGTTGTCTCAAGCCACAGGACAATCTAATTTGTACATGTGCAATATTTAAGCTCAACAGTTTTGGCATGCCCAGTGGGACAAGTGAAAACTTTATTTTCATATTTGTTGAGTTCTTTGTGTGACTCAATAATTTTCTTCCTTTGGAGGATTGTTTCTACACATCTAGATACTCCATCATTCAAATAAACATTTTCCAATAGTTTTAGTGCTCGGGTTCATGAGAATGATTTACAAGATCAAGAATAGTAGAAGAAGGATCTTTTGAATACCTACAATTATCACCTAGGAGGAGAAGAAGAAGGAAGAATAGTTTAAATCACCTCTCACCTCCAAAGGACTCTCTTCCACACCACCTCGTGGTAGGAATTTCTTGCATCTACTATAATTCTAGAACTATTATAATGGCACAACTAAAAAATCTACCCTTTGTTATCTTCACGGGTAGTAGTAACCTCTTTCTCTCAATTCCCATAATCCCATTCTAGTAGCATCTTTGAAAAGTATCCCTTTCTTTACTAGGGAGAACCATACTACTCCTTTTGACCATATTCAAGATATAGCCAATGTTTGTGTTGTTCATCAAATTGTTGAACAAGATGTAGCTGTAAAGTTGTTGGATTCTTCATTTAAGGAAAAAAATTGTAATGGTTTGGGTTTGACAACATGGTCAATTACTAACTCGAATGAGTTATGGTTAGCCCTTTTCTATCAATTTTGGAGAAAAGGTAGATAACCTCTCTTTTCTTGAATAGTTGACAACCATAAAGAGGGCTCATAATAAGCTCATGGCAGACTTTAATTTCATATTTCAAAAGACTTGGAGAGAATTCCAATCCTTGTAAGACCAACTCCCAAAGGTGAATTTCTTTAATTCTTAAGAGCATTAAATTCTTATATTCCATCATGATTCAATACATATGGGGTGTAATATTTCTTGGGCCCTAAGCATTAGCCATTAGGGATGAAAATTGTCTAATTCAAACTAGAAAATTAGCTCTTAGACCACCCATGCCCTTGTACCCTAAATTACCTCAAGTTGTCCAAATTTTTATCATTGCTCCTATCACTGAGAAAAATTCCCAACCTACTACCTCCACATCTTACTCTCCTACACAAAAAAGAGGATGAAGACATGAAATCCTTAATTATAAATTTATCCAATAAATTTATATCTTTGGATAAGTAACAATCCCACTCCTACAAAATTTTTCCAATCGGGGCAAGGCTTCAAACTAAGGATTTTATCAAGGTTATCATCCATACAGAATGAATAACCTAATCATAGGTATGGAAAAATAAACATAATAATAGATGGTAGGCTCAAAATGCTTCTCTTCCACTTGTAATAGTTGTTCCTCCTCAGCCACCTCTTTTTTTTATCTCTAGTCAAAACACTTGGTCCCAGTGCAAAATAATGTGGTACAAGAGGTTGAATGGTGTTTCTCATGTAACCAACTACATAGTTCATATGGTTATGCATATGCATTGCATGATCAGACCCTCATGGTTCAATGTTCTTCCAACCAGCAATATCCATTGGTGGAAGCACCCAATCCTAATGTGGAAGGAGCTCAAGAGGAAAATCAGAAACAAAACTCATGTTCTTTGGAGCTGAGATTTCGTGTGGTAAATAAAGGAGGAGGTAGTTCTCATAGACCTTAGATTAGTGTTGCTGATAATACAAGGTATAAGAAAAGAATGTTGGAATCTTAACCTTCATCCTCTTCTAATCAAGGAAATATTGCCAACAAGGAGAAGGAAGTTACCACAAATAAAAAAGAGTACTGAAGCTCCTAGAACGAGGAATTTTCTCCTCAAACAAATATTCCTTTTGAATACTTACGCAACAACTAAGAAAGTAGAATTTTATACCACAATTGTAGAAATTTATGGGTCTCCCTTTTAATATTGTGGATAAAATGAGAGGATACGTCAATGTGACAATGTGGGATGATTTGCCTATCCCATCATAAAGGACCTCTCCCGTGTGAATCTCTCAAGTAACTTCCCTTCTGGCCTAGTGATTCAAAGACACGTGTTGTAATTTAATATTTTCCAAGAAAAGGAAGAGAAAGTAAGTAAATTTGTCAAGACCCCACCATTTTATATGTCATTAATTGTGGGTAAAACTTGGTGCATAATTGTATGATAGATTCAAGGGCTAGTAGCTTATTGTGATGCCAAAGAAAATTGTTGATGTCTTAGGTCTTAAGTATACCCTTATTTCTAAAGGATTTTTGTAACTTGATGGGTCAATTGTTTTGGTGTATTAGGAGTCATTAAAGATCCAAATTAACACTTCATGCTTGTCCCAATCCTAACTATAACCCATGAAATATCAAGAATTGAATTACCCCTATATTTTCCATTTTTTGTCAAGAGACTTCATAGCCAAAGTAGGTGGCTATTTGTCTTCAGATTAGACCCATATGCTCTTAAGAACTAGGTATGGTACAAGATTTACCATACAGGATGAGCCCATTTTTTCCTATCATGTTGAGTCATATGATCCCACCCCTCTCCAATCTAATTGTCTTATACAAGATAAACATGAACATGAGTCATTTTCAAAAGAGCTGCCCATTCCTCCTCCATTTTCCTAATTTTTATTAGATGAATGGTCCAAATGATATGAATTTGATCTTTATGCTCTTGAAATTTTGAAAACTAGTCTTGGTGTTTATTGCATCCTTGAAGAAGGATCTTCTCTAACTACACCAATCAAACAATAAAATAATGATTCTTTGGGATATGGAAAATGTTCTTTGATGGTTCTAGAAGCATAAATGGAGTTGGGGCAGGTGTTGTGCTGATTTCTCCAATGGATGAGAAATTATTCTTTTCCCATAGATTGAGTTTACATGTTCCAATAATGTGGTAGAATATGAAGCATTAGTGCATGGAATTTTGATTCTAAGAAAGAGGAAGATAAAGGTTGGATATTTTTATAGATAGATAATTTTTGATTCATCATGTAAGAGGAAGTGTGCCCACAAAGAATAAGTTTTGAAATCTTATAAGCATAGATTTTGGGACCTCTTTGAGGGATTTGATGTTCTCAACTTAGGTGGTGCCAAGGAAGTTAAACAAAGAAGTAGATCAAATGGCAGCCCTTGGATCACAATTCTCACATGCTGAAGATTTTTTCAAAGGAAATGAGCATCATATCAAGGTGATAATCAGGCCATCCATTCTAGATAATGAACTAGATGTAAAAAAATTTATAGTGATGAAAAAATTGTGTAGTTTATCCAAATGAGGCTGAATTCTCATCAAAGATGTAATCTAGTTTGCATGATATTTATGGTGACCAAATAATTCAATTGAAAATGAATAACTTTCCAAAGGGATAATCACTTTGGACAAATTTTTGGCCCAGATGATGAATTCAAATGGGATGAAAAGAATATAGCAACAAAGAAAGAATATTTTCAATCAATCATAATTACACAAGGAAAGGAGCTTTTACTTGGGAAAGGTATGTGATAATAGTGAGAAGCAAGATTTCATTTCCTTGTGTCAAAAATTTAGTGATGTGTTTTCTTGGGATTATGAAGATCTAAAGGGATTTAATCTAGATATTATGCAAGATTCCATATATCTTGATCCCAATGTCAAGCCAATTAGGCAAAAACAAAGTTTGGTCAACCCTAGGATAGAGCCCCTCATGAGGAAGGAGTTATCCAAACTCATTGAGGCAAAAATAATTTTTCAAATCAAATACTCTACATGGGTGGCCAATCTTATCCCGGTTAGAAAGAAGAATGGGAAATTAGACTTTGTGTTGATTTTCGCTACTTGAAACAAGGCTTCCCTAAAATACCACTACCCTTTACCTTCCATGGAGCATATTTTGCAAATTGTTGTAGGGGCTGAAAGGTTTTCCATGATGGATGGGTATTCAAGTTTTAATCAAATTAAGGTTAGGGAAGAGGATCAATTTAAGACTGCATTTACAACCAAGTGGGGTACATATTCTTATCGAATATTCCTTTTGATTTTCAAATATAAGTTCCACATTTCAGAGAGCATTGGATATTTCTTTCAAATTTTAGATTAATGATTCATCCTTGTATACTTGGATGATATCACTATCTTCTCAAGAAAAGAAAGGATCAAATCATCCACTTGGAGAAGGTATTTGAGAGATGTAGGGAATTTAGGGTGTCTCTTAACCCCAAAAAGTGTAATTTTGTAGTCCCTAGGGATAAGATTTTGGACATATTGTTTCAAAGGATGGTATCACCATAGATTTAGACATAATTTCTTCCATCCTTTCTCTCTCTTTTCCAACTCATAAAAATCCTTGCAATCATTTCTTGGCAAGATTAATTTTGTTAGGAGATTTATTCCTAATTTTGCAGGATTAGTCAACCCCATCACTTTCATGTTGAAGAAGGATTCATCCTTCAAATGGAAATCTGAAGGAAAGGAAATATTTTCCAAGATCAAATAGGAAATTTCTCAGGATCCTACACTTATTAATCCTAACTATGGTAAGGATTTTATTTTGTATGCATATGGAGTTGATGTTAGTATTGTTGTTGTTTTGACTCAACAAAATGATGAAGGTATGGAACAACCGTGGCCTTATTCAGTTAAACACTGAAGGAATATGAATTGAAATATAGTCACATTGAAAAACAAGTATTTTCCATCATGAGATATCTAAATAAATTCAAAAGCATGCTCTCCACTAGTCATATCAAAGTTTTAGTCTCACATTCTAGTGTGAGAGACTTCATTATGGGGGAAGATATCAGTGAGAAAAGAGCTATATGGGTAACTAAAATAATGGAGTATGATGTGACTATCAAGGCCAACAAAATGGTGAGAGGAGAGAACATTTGTGAGTAGATTAATTTGGATACTCAAATAATCAAGAGACATCCTTTACGAATGAAGAAATTCCATATGATGTCAAAATTAAACAGAATGAAAGATGCAAAAAATGGTCATAGCTATATGACTAATATGATCACTTTTATATCTATCGATGTATAGAAATATTGGTATAATAAAAAAAAGGGATATCTAAGGCTGCATTTCATCCCCTATGTACTTGGTGGATGGAATTTTATTTAAAATAAACATTCATGAAGTCTTACTTGAGGTGCATTGAAGGTAAACAAGTAGATTAAGTTTAAATAAAATTTCATGATGGATTATCCAATGGCCATTTTTTAGCCAAAGCCACAATAATGAAAATTCTAAAGGTTTACTTCTTGCCTACATTATTTGTTGATTGTCACAATGGGGTCGAAAAAGCAAGGACTATGCTTTGTTCATCACGACAAGAATAGGTTGGCATATCTTCCACTTCATCCAATCCAAGTAGATCATCCATTTTCTCAACGGGGGCCTTGATTTATTGGTATGGTCAACCCTTCATCAAGTGTTGGCCACAATTGATTCTTAACAACTACAAATTATTTTACCAAGTGGACTGAGGCTATGTCATTGAAGAAAGTAACTGAATCAGCCATTCTTGGCTTCTTTGAGGATATTGTCACAAGGTTTGGTATCCCGAACATAATTTTTGATAATGCAAAGGATTTTATAGGATCTAATATTTCTAATTGTGCTCTTGTACTTAGTGCTTATTTGAATACTTCTTCCAATTATTACCCTCAAGGTAATGGTGTGGTAGAATATACTAATAAAAATCCTATTAGGATTGTGAAGAGAAAAATGGATGTAAATCAAAGACAATGGCATACCAAGGTGAAAAATGATCTTTGTGCTGACAGGATTACAATAAAGAAGGAAATTGGAACCTCCCCATACAAGCTTGTTTATGGAAAATAATCAAGGCTTCCTTTTTCAATGGAATTTACTTTACTTGAGTTGGCCTAGTAGCTAGAATTTGAAGGGGTAGATCAAAGAGAGATCGGGATGGTAGAATTGGTTGAACTTGAAGAGTTGAGGAATTATGTCATTGTCACTTTAGAAAAACATCAAAAATAAACCAAAAAGTGGTTTAATAAAAATGCCACATTTCAGATGTTCAATGTTGGTGATTTGGTCTTGAAGTGGGATGCTAATAGAGCCAGACCAAGGAGACACTCCAAATTTTATGCAATTTGGATTGGTCCATATATCATTAGTGCTTGTAAAGAAGAAAATTATTTTAAGCTGATTGACCTTAATGGAGGTGCACTGTCAAATTCTAGTCAATGGAATTTATCTTAAGCATTCCCCTTAGGTCATCTTGTTGCATCATTGTACATATCAGATTATATTTGTAATTCATCTAACTTCTTGCAAAGACATTTTTTTGTTAGTATTTTAGGTATTCTTTTTTTTTTTGAGTGGTGTGCACTCTTTGCATGTTTCACTTGGACATGTATGTTTTTATGTTTATACATATTTGTGTTTGTTGTTGTTACACTTTTCGGTTTCGGAAAGGTATTGTAATGGGAACAAGTCAATTACCATCTCAAGTAGTTTCAAATCAAGTCAAGTCGGGAAGTGCTTCAAGTGAATTCGGGGTGATTTTCCAAAGTATCATATTAGTTTCAATTTTCGGTTGACTCCATGCCCAAAGGTGGATGCTTCAAGGCTTCTAATCTTTACAATCTAGTAAGAAGATTACCTGTGATTCTATCTAATTTTTCACCCGTATAAATTGGAAAACTTAACAAGCTAGACATTGGTAGTGAAATGGAGTGCTATGTATAGCAGTAACAAGGAAGCTCGTGGATGGATCGGATGAGTTATGGATGAGTTGATTTTATGCAGCAAGTTGGGCGAGTTGCATGTGTGGAATGGATGAGTTGGTTTTAATCACGAAACTAAGAAGGTAGTGGAATTACTACCAACTGATAGCATTATAGTATCTTATCGGTTGGTAGCGGGTAGAAGTAGTGAAGGACCAGTCGGTGATAGATTAGTAATTGCCAAAAAGAACATGCACAGATAATATTATCCGGTAGAAAAACTCATACTACCAACCAACATCAAAATTTGTGCTATCACCGGTAGTAGAGATTGGTGGTGTTTGGCTCGTGATGCCACATGCCAAGGGGTATGACGGATGGTGATGAAATGGATGCTACCACCAAGAGCAGGGGAATTTTTACCAATCGGTTGCGTGGATATGCATCCGGTCTATGGAAAGAATCTAAGGTATAGACATGCTCCCGATCAACACGAAGGGGCTATATAATCGTTCGATGGGGGAAAGATATGAACCCATCCGGTGGTAAGAATTTTGTAACTAGATGACTCAAAGGATTGATGTTGTCGACTAACACTTGAATGAGGGTAATGTAACTAGTCATTAGTAGTCAAACATGTAACCGGATGAATATGGGAATATCAATGATGAAATGTGCATTATTCAACATGGTAAAAAGTAGCTCAACAACCATTTTAATGAGGTAGAGCACCCATGTTTTCCTATGTAGACTTGTTGGTGTAGGTGGTATTTTTCTTCACTTATTTAGTGTTATTCCACCTCACTAGGTGAGTCATCTCACTTAGGTGGACATGGATCTAGGTGTCATCTTAGTTATGACAGATTCTCTTACAGAATCTGTCATATGTGTAAGTGTGTCATAGGAGTTACATTCCCATTTGGGAAAGTAACTCCTCTTCTCCATTATGGAGGAATATTCTCTTACATGGGAGTTACACATTCACTCCCCTATTTGTACTCACCTCCTTTGATCTATGAGAATTCTAAGCCAAGCCAAGCAATTCCATTCTACTCCATTTTTGAATCTTGAGCTCTCATATGCATGCACATTGCTTTACAAAGCTTGCTTGCTTTAATCTCACAACTCCTACACTTTGGTGAAGTGCAACTATTCAATGCACGTGAATTCCTTCTAGGTCTTCATCCTTCACTCCTTCATGGTATCATAGCTGAGGGGACCAGAATTGCGTTTCTCACCATTATTGCTCCACCGTGTAGTTGTTTGTGCAAGCTCTCACTTTTGCATGCGTTTTACTTGCATAATTTGAGATTCTTGTGGGTGTATGCTTTGGGTTTAATGTGTTGTAGGAGCCAACTCACTTCCTAGCTTGACCCTTAGCTCAAAAGTGTTTGTTCCAACCTTGCATTATTCTAACTTCACGATTGAGTATGCCTACACTCAAGGTTGTGTATTGGTTGCCACATTCTACGAAGCTCTGCGTAAGGCCGGGCCTTTACCAATTTCATCTAGATTCTACGTTGGTTCTCGGCTTGGTCCTTGGTTTTTTGTAATGTGATTGGGTTTCAAAGTCTTTGACTTGTGTGCTTAGCTCCACTACTTGTTCTATTTTACCTTGGATATCCAACCATTTGCATCTCCTCCAAGCTACCTTTGCTTGATGTTACCTTCATGGTCTTCTCGATCCTGGTTGCTAATTACCAAGCTCCTGCTCCTTTGTGGACGTTTTACACTAGTTTTTGGGCTTTTGCATTCATTTTGGTGGATTTTGCCTTGTTTTCAAACCATCTCGCATTGGATTGATGGTTTGGTCCGTTTTTGTTTGCAACCTTCTCGGTGTTGACTATGTCTTCCGCTCCGTGCCTTGCTCATTTTTCCTTCAACTCACTCGTGGTTTGGCTAAGGCACCTCATACATTGATCTCTGCAACTTGGGTTGCACTATTACAAGAATGTGTTTTCTCATGCATTGGTCTCTCGGGATCTTGTTGCTTCACTCAAAGCACATCTAGGCATTTTGCATTGTCCTCTAACTTGCTACTTTGTTCTCCGCATTGGGCTTCATTGTGCAGAGCAAGTTTGTTTCGCCTGTTCGGCTGGCTTGACTTGGTTTCACCATTTCATCTCAGCCGATTCACATGACTCACTAGCTCAGTTACTACACAAATTCCATCCACCTGAACTTAGAGCGGTTAGAAGGATGTGGTATCACTCATTTAGCTTGCACTCTACACACAACGATGCCAATCTTGTCAACTCGAGAGTGTATCTATTAAAATGGTTCATATCTTGGCTTGTTTGAATGTATTTTCACCTCATCTTCTTGCCATGGCCTTGCCTCAACTCCTACGACTCTTTGGTTCACTCCTGCATTCATTCTAGCTGTGCATTTTTGGCTCGTGGTTCATTTTTGGTTCAACGTACTCTAAGTGGTGGTGTTCACATCTGCCTACCAAATCTATTTCAAACTCATGGAGGAGACCCTTCACATGGCCGTTACCTACCATATTCTCCTCCTACTGTGTGTTTAGAGATCCACCCACTATTAATTTGTGGTTCTCGCTTTAGGGAATCCTTTCTGGGAATTCACTCACGTTCCTTGGCATAATAGCTCAACCGTTATAATGCCTTCCCGAATGTCTATATTCAATGACACTTGGCTCGGTCTACTCATTGGATAGTTTGGCCGTGCATCTACTCGATGGTTTGGCTCTGCATACTGGTTGTTTTAACCTCCCACCAAGACACTGACACCAACATGGAAGCACTTTCGTCGATAAGAGCCAACTCAACTCCGTGCTTTGGGCTTCGTAATCTTGGCACATAACTCAACTTGGTCTCGTTGGTATTAACTCGGTGTTACAATCTATGGAGACCCTTCACATACTACCACTATTGTTGTTGCTTCTAATTCAATTGTCTCCTCTATTTCTTCGTGTGATGATAGTTCCACTAACACAGACTCACTTGGTTCTACTTCTCCGATGACAAGGATTGTGCACCCAGTTATGATGTCAAGAGTACTATAGAGGACTCTTCTCCTCCTCTCACTATTCTAGAGAATGTTGACACATCCCACATCTCATCAAATATTGAGTAGTATCCTATACAGTCTCATACAGTCATCACACCCGCCTCTTTTCCACCTTCATTATGTGAGACCCCTTTCACTCCTCTACCTTCATTGGATGACTCATACCTATCTGACATCGCTCTTCTATTTTTTGAGCCCCCTAATTGGGATGATTATCTCGCTCGACCTTGGTTGTCTTTTCACAGAGTACACTTGTGATGTACTACTGGTTCATCATCCATCTACAAGGATTTCGAGAGAGTTCATTATCTCTATTGTTGGGAGTGCCCCTTCTAGGACTCTTACCACTTCCACTTTTCCGGAGACCTTTATTGTTCCACCCTTTCTTGTGGATCCATTTTTTTGTTGTGGGGGTTCTATTACCTTCACATCACTTGAACATCCTTTATGCGAATGTTCACTCTTCACACTCTGATAGTTCTACACTCATGACATTACCTTCGGTTCCTTTGCACTCACTTGCTAGACCTATGTCACACTTTTGTGGACCAGAATTAGAGTTCTTTGTGCTGCTGCCTTTAGTTTCCTTCATGGAGTGGGCAGACTTCCAGCACATCATTTATATCCTTCCTAAAGGCGACACACATTTCAGTGCGGGTGGATCTTCTTCAAGATCAGAGGCAGAGGATCTTGTCATCAACATTCTTCTAGGAGACCTCCTAAAGTTGTAGAGTTCAGATTCATCCATGGCATATTCTGCATTCATCTCGTCTCTCTCTTCTTCTCTCTTATTCTTCTTTCTCGAGAGATTTCCTCTTTGTACATGGGTACCTTTATAGGCTCGTCTATGGCTGGGACCCATCCTTGGCATCTTTCTTATATTAGAGAATGGACTTGTCTCTCTTTTGTGGGGATTTTTTCCCACTAGGTTTTATCCTTTTACTCCACTTTTCAAGAGTTTCTTGTATGTGGGTACCTCATCAGGCTTTGTGTCGGGACCCATTTCTTTTTCTCGACTTGCCACCTCATCCTAAGTTATGATGAAGGGGGTGTTGGTGTAGGTGGTATTTTTCTTCACTTATTTAGTGTTATTCCACCTCACCGGGTGAGTCATCTCACTTAGGTGGACATGGATCTAGGTATCATCTTAGTTATGATAGATTATCTTACAGAATTTGTCATATGTGTAAGTGTGTCATAGGAGTTACATTCCCATTTGGGAAAGTAACTCCTTTTATCCATTATGGAGGAATATTCTCTTATATGGGAGTTACACATTCACTCCCCTATTTGTACTCACCTCCTTTGTTCTATGAGAAGTCTAAGCCAAGCCAAGCAATTCCATTCTACTCCATTTTTGAATCTTGAACTCTCATATGCATGCGCATTGCTTTACAAAGCTTGCTTTCTTTAATCTCACAACTCCTACACTTTGGTGAAGTGCAACTATTTGATGCACGTAAATTCCTTGCATGTCTTCTTCCTTCACTCCTTCATAGGTGAGGTACAATTGGGAAGAAAATTAGCAAGGTTTCTCATACCTCTTTTCATAGTTTTAATGCGGGATTTTCATTCGTGAGGAAAAATCAAGGATTTCTTTTATATAATGTAAAAGAACCCTCATTTTTAGGGGGATATTTTGAAATGTGAAGGAACTCTCTCAAAATTGTTCCGAACTTTTGTGAGTTACAAGCCTCAAATTTGAGTATTCTAGCAAAGGATTATTTCCTTATTTCTACTTTGTAATGGATTGTTCATCCTTTTAAGAAATTAAATTCATGTTTTGTGGATTTTTCTACCCTAGCTTGTGTTATATTACATTTCTTGCCTTCCATTGCATTTTCGGTATATTATGCATACTTTATTCTTCTTACAGGAATTAAATCTATTGTGCTCCATGAAAATGGAGATTTGAATGTTGTTTTGGACTGTGGCACTTCTATTTTTCCTCTCCTACTTTGTTTTCTTCCTATTTTCACTCATTAGGAATATCTCCACTTGTTCTTGGTGTTATCACCTCCCTTAGTTTAGGATTTCAATTTCATGCATCTCCCTCTCTCCTGGTCCTTTCGCATTATAGGTTAGTGTTAGGTAGATGAATTCCCTTTCTAGGAATAACCTTAGCATTAGGAGTAGGTAGAGGAAGTTGTCATTCTTTAGAGGTATATCTCGGTGGAGACAATCCCATGTTGTCTCAAGCCCCAAGTCGATTTGATTTGGGATGGGTACATATTTTAGCACGAACACATACATTGGGGGAATCATTTGTCCCCTCTCATATCGGTTCTATTTTATGTTCACATATTTACAAAAACTCAATAATACTAACTTAGATCTTGATTAGATATATCCTTATTTCCTCATACTATTTTATGTCGTGGCATTACTTATCATGTTACTTGGATTCATATTATTCTCAATAATTTTTCCATACAAACATGATGTTCACATGGTACTATTTGAGGTGAATGCATATCACTTATAGGTTTTTACACAACGTATGATGCTTGGCACTATTCTTTATTAGTCTTTATGAGGCTCTTGGGGATCTACCTTTACTACTTCTCTATATTTAGGTTCTATCATTTCAACATCTAATACTCTCATTCCTACTTTTAGTTATATACATTGTTATGTGCTATCAAATTTCTTAACATGCTAATGGGTACTTCATGTGTAGAATTTTTGTAACACCTAAAATTAGCACCACTAATCCATGTGTCTACATTCGCTAAAGCACTCATTCACTATCACATCACTATCATATCATATATTAAACCCTTATCCTAGTCTTATTCCTCCCCCTTAATATTTACTCCCTGTAAATATTATCCTACACTGTAAATCCTATTTTACCCCTTTCCTAAACCACCCAAATCACTTACAACCCAAAATTAAATGAAGACAAAAAACAAAATAAACAAATTCCTAACCATTTTATAACCTTTCACCCACATATCTCCCTTCTCACATGAAATAAAAAAGAAAAACAACTCGGTTGGAGTTGGTTTTAACCAAACTCCACGATTTTCGGTGATCTTCCCGATCGTTAACAATTTTCCCGGATTGTTAGGGATTCTATATAAATGAGATTTAGACCCACTTTCAGGAGCTTGGTCAAGTTGGGCCTAGAGAATGGTTTATAGAAATTGGTCCCTTCTTTTCTCTCTCTAGATGAAGAAATATTTTGTCTCTTTAGTATTTGCTTAGTAGAGATTTTCCACAAGATTTACCATCCTCACCATGGAGCTTGGTCTTTTCGATAATATCATAAAAATATCTTCTTGCACTTGGTGACATCATCTCTCTACCTCCATTTATCAACATATACAAGGTACATATCTTTATTTAGTTAATCATTGTATTTATGCATCATATCTAAGCCTAAATAAACCTTTTTAACATCTTTTAAAACTCTTTCTCCATCCATTATCGACCTATGCATTTTCATAGCAATTGCCCTTGACGATTTCCTAGAATTGTTGGCAATTCCTAGAATCAATGTTGATTCCCCCGCATCTCGATGATTCCCGGAATCATTGACGATTCCCCAAAATCACCAATGATTCTTTTTTAAAAGGTATTTTGACCCCTAAAATTTCTTTTCAAATATCCATATCCCATCACTTATTACCACTATGCCTTTGTAGGTGTTCATCTTAGCCTATCAAGCTCCTTTGACGCATCCCTAACACTTTATCAATTATCTAAATCCAACACATCGACCAAATCACCTTTGTGAGTGTATAACTATCTATGTCCTTACTCTTTTGAGCCATTTTGTGATCCTTAGACTCCTTTGGATCAGGTATCACCACATTATCAGACCATCATATATCCTTGGACCATGTTATTCCCTTTTCCTTTGCATTGTTGGTTATATCATCTATTTTATCATTTTATCTCATCATTATCATATTTTTTTCTTGAACATGATTGACATCCTTGCAAGGAAGTCCATTGAATTCTGGGACTAACCTTTTCAGAAATCCACCATATATCTATCTAATCCTATCATTTTCTGAGTGTATGTGCATTGCAGTAGCCTATCCCATTGGAAAGAAGAATATGTGCACCCACTTTGGATCTGTTAATGTCATTTATCCATCAACATGATCAACATTCATCATCATGGGTATTGGTAAACCCTGCCATCTTCCGAGGTCAGTTTGTTTTTTTATTTCATTTTATTAAGTTAAAGTTGGAAAGAAAAAAATCTTTAGTACATTCTAGCACTGCTCGGTGGGACCTTGTCCCTTTTATTTCATTTTAAATTAATTAATTTTCATCTTTAGGTTCTCTTTTTTGTAATCGCTAATGATTCAATCAAATTGTTAGCGATTTTTTTGAATCGTCGATGATCTCTATAGATTGTTTTTGATTCCTTAGTCAGTTAGCCTCTATCTAAACATCCATTTCTCTTTTTTTCTTTATTTCATCTAACCCTTACATGTTCCTACTTCTTGAGAGCTTGTTTGTTTATGTGTAGTTATGCTAAAAAAAAATCAAAAATTAAAAAAAAAAAAAGAAGTGTTTTACAGGTGTGTCTCTTTCCTTTCTTTTTATTTCAAAGCATTACATTTTGTTTGTTTTCTCATCAAATCAATCTTTCTTTTGGGTTTAAAATGAACCTTTCATTATTTTTGATCACATAGTTTAATTAGGAGGTTAATATATTGTATTCACTTAATCTCCCCACACATAACCAAATCACATCAAACACAAATTGCATCAAAAACATTCCTACCTAGGTGGACCTACTTGGATTTCATCACCAAGAGGATAAGTTGACTTGGTGTTTATAGTGAGTATAAATAATTGGTGGGTGGTATATTGGCTAAGCACCCACTCCCTTATCATTGCGGGACCATGAAGTGAGGGGGTAGGCCCATACCAAGCCCTATACTAACACCAACACAAGATTGGGCCTCACGTACCTTTGGTATATCAAGGACTCTCAACCTTTAACAAACCTAAAACCATCCTTAGAATGACCATATCATTAGGTTCCCTCTAAGCCTCTTCCTCCACATCTAAATTCTAATCAAGATAATAAAAATTTATACTTCTTGACTTGTCTATTACATTTGTAGCTCTCTTAGGGTTTTTCTTTATCATTATTAGTTAAATTATCATTTAATATGGATCAACCCTCCATTATTATATATCCTTTTATCCTTATGCATTCATTATTACAACCATCTTTGGTTGCTTCATCCACTATCTCTACATTTTTCACCCCAATCAATCTCAAAACATCCCCTACACAGATCTAATCCTTATCAATCTCATCAACCTATCATCCCCTCAACTTCACTTAGCTCTGGCATATTCCCAGAGCCATCTAGATCACCTTTTTTCCATATGGAACCTCTACCTTTCAATCCAATCCTACAACCCTATAATAACTCCATCCAACAATGACCCTACGAGAATCCTTCACATCTAGATTACTTCCAAACTATCACCCCTCATCCCATGGAAAGTGTATCCCATCAATCGATCCTTTTCACATCCCCCTTCATCACAATCTCATCAGGATCTTAACATCCCCATCTTTTATCAATCAACCTATCTCAACTTTAATACCTCTCTCAATACCTCAGACATCCCAAACCCATACACACATCCCTACTCAGGCCCAATCAACCCCCTCTCATCCAACAACAACATATCCAACATCTTTACACATCTCCCACATCCCTTTATCACAACCTACTTTGCAAATCGGTACCTTCTCAAGATACCCCTTATCAACCTCCACATCAAACCCATCAACAAAAAAACCATCCTACTCTCCATCATCATCAATCAAATCAACTACATTCTCATCCACACTCACATGTTAATTCCCTCACACTAATCCTACAAACAATCCCATGCAATATCTTGTTGAATAGATTAGCCAATTTGGAAGCCATTTTATGGGACCCAAACATGTCCTCACTTATGATCAGGTTTGTAATGAACCCATCCATCCATCAGTACCATATAAGCCCTATCCTCCACATTGGGAATTTCTTGAATTTACCATGTTCCATGGCTAGGAGGATCCTCAACAACACATACTAGCCTTTAGACACTCATGTTATCTCATCATCCACAATCAAGATCTCATGCTTAGAACCTTTCCTATGTCATTGGTAGGACCTTCCTTGGATTGGTACAACTCCCTCCTCAAAATTCTTTATTCTCTTTCATGTAGCTAGCCTTTTTGTTTCTCGAGCACTTTTCTATCAACATTACTCATAAAATAACTATTTCTGACCTCTCTACCATCAAAAAATCTAAAACAAATCCATTATCAATTTCATCACTAGATGGTGAAGCATTATTATCAATCAATTGACCTTCTCACTTCCTCAATCAAAACTATTGAGTTATTTTCTCGATCATGTGTTCCCATCACATCTCATCTACCCTCCAGATCCACACATTCTAGAATTTTGATGAAGCCTTCACCATGGCTAGAAAGTTATAAATCCAAGCCCTTGAAGAAGGCCATCTCAATCCTCAATCTACACATGTCCCATCTTGATTCCCTAGGTCTTCCTACAAACTAGATGAGACTACCACACATGTCATTCCATTCTTATCTTTATAATCAAACACCCTCGATAGATTCAGTCCATATAGATATGTACATCCTTTGAGTCACATCATCAACACTATCATGTAGGATCTTCCCCATGAGGAGACCCCTTCATCACTAACGTTACCCCTTGAAGACTCAAAATCCTTGGATCTTATTTTTGATAATCCTCACACATCGATGTCACCTTTTCTACTATCCAATCACCTACTACCTCCTTAAAACCTTTTAGACTTGACCTTGAGACCATTACAAAGGAGGAACCTTATAATCGAAGATCTTGACATCTAACCATCTTTTGAACCAATCAAAGACTTGGGTAGCTCACATAAATGTAACCCACCTCAATCATGTCTGGAGATAACATCTCCCTCATCCAAATCAGACCCAATCCTATCCCCATGAATCCTCACTTATCATCCATTCTGGAACCTCATCTTGAATCAAACACTATATCAATCAAATCCCATCACATCCATGGCCTCATCCTCATCATTACAAAATCATCATATCACACCATCTCTCTTCTATCTAAAAAGAAAACATTACAAAATCAAAATGCACATCATCTAGGGTCTCAACCTTACCATCCATTTTGGGACCCCATCCTTTATCACAATCAAATCTATCACATCTATACAATTCCACCTTTACCATCCATTTTGGGACCCCATCCTTTATCTCAATATCATATCACACAATCAAACCCTATCTCATCCATAATCCATCCCTCCTCATCTATTTTGGGACCTCATCCATCATCCAATTTTATCAATCCCACATCCTATCCCATCCTTAGATCACATCCTCTTTCTTATCAACCTCACAACATCCCTATGATGCTCCAACACCATACGACATCCACACATCCACCCACATCCAAAAATAAGGTGTCCTACCAAGTGTTCTCATAAATCAAAATCAAAATCCATTAATTAATCCAAATCCCCCAAAAAGGGACTTACATTGACATCCTCAAGAGGCTTATATAGGATTCTCTTATCACATTACCACCATCAAAACACCTAATCCACATATCCAAAACCTACATGGTATGACCAAGATAAAACTTGTTCTACCATAGAAGCCCAGGTCATAACACATAAGAGTTGTAAAGCACTTAAATCCATAATCAATGAATCTTCCTCATCAATGATCTTCTCCCAAAAGAATACCATCCTAAGCCATCATCGATATCATCTACACCTCCACCTTGTTAATTTCTATAATAACATCTGTAGGACAAGGGGTCATCCTCAATCTTGTATTATCAAACCTTTTCCAGACATCTCTTCAACACCTTCCATTGAAGGTCTCTCACATCTCAATCAACATTGTCAAATCTACACCCAATCACTCATGATAGTGTCCTCACCAACATCTATGGGACAAAGGGGTCATCCTCAATCAGATCTTAGAAAATATTTCTCATACATCTTCTCATCACCTTCCATTGAAGGTCCCTCATCTCAAATCAGTATGGTTCACCCACCTACGTGAATCAGAAATTATCATACACATGAAGAAAAGGAAAAACCAAAGCTTCATCATCTACCCCTCCTCATCAATCATCCTCTCATATCTCATCCATATTTTCAATGGATCTCCTTTTTCAAAGGTTTCACATCCTCCTTTATTTACCATATACTCAATCAATCAACATCAAAATTTCATCATCCTAAGTTGAAAGACATCATTCCTTTCAGACACATGTTATCTCTAGCCACATCATCACACTAGGGGGTCTCCTCTCTACTAAGACTTTGAAAGTATTACCTTACACACCTCCCCTAGTGAATCTTCACCAACCCTATCCTCTCAATAAATCCAAAATCCATATCCTTAAAAGAGTAAACATGTGAAATTTTCCCCTAATGGATCGGTCCATATGTCATCACTACAAGTATGGGTCAAGGGATATTATCATCTAGCCTCCCTTGATGGTACACCTAAAAGGAACCTCTGAATTCCTTGCACTTGTGGCCTTTTTATTGTTAACACATCGACCATCATGATAATAGTCACATCAAAGATCTTATTCACATCAACCAACCATCATTATCATCATATGATTTGAAAGTATGTGGTTTTTCCATCACTATCCTCAAAAACCTTAAAGATGAGCACCAACTTCTATTCATCATCTTTCACATGGACAAGTTCCTCCTTAGTAAGAACCCCACAATCATTACATCCATCCACCTTGTATATACCAACCAAAGACATGTCATGGGGCACATGTGTAGTTTGTGTACACATCTCTTCCCCTCCTCAAAATGGTCTATTAGGTTTTCTCTCGCTAAAAATAAAGTCAAAAATATCTATGGATGCATCTTATCAAAATAAATAGACTGATCCCTCAAAGGACAACTATCAAAAATCAAAATCATATTATCAAAAAAAAAAATAGATCCCTCAAGGAAAAATTACTCATCAAAATCATAGACCGATCCCTCGAAGGATGGCTATCCAAAAAAAAAAAAAAAAAAATCAAAAAATTATAGACCACTCCCTCGAAGGATGGCTACCCATGTAAAAAGGCTTCCCGCATCGATCAACCTTCAAAAAATCAAAATATCAAAAGCATCCTAGGAAATATTCCCACATCGATCAAATTTCCCATCAAAAAACTTCCCATCGATCAATTTGCATCAAAAATAAAATGTATAGTAGGGCATCTCTCTATGAAACCATTGAAAGGAGAACCTACTCTCCCACACAACCTACATATGTCAACCCTTCCCATGTCCTAGGAAGGTATACATTTCACTTCCATCTATATCCAAGATCCTACATGTGACTACCCATTGTTAGTCATGTGTTAACATTTATTATAAGGCCAAAAGTGCAAGAGCCTTCACCTATTTATTCCCATCACATATGTATCAAATCCAGTATAAAATTCAATCATTTCACATTTTATTCTTAACCATGATTAAGACACATTTTGATATACATTAAAATCACTTTAAAATCAAAATATCATAAAATCAAATCATCAAAACATCATCAAACATCAATATCAACATCTATCAATATCCATACAATCATGATCACATCTCAATATTACATTGCCACATCAAAACATCACATTAAAATAAATCAACACATGAATCATAAATCAAATCATAATCATCATATCATATCATATCAATGTGTCTCTATACATCATCTAAGTCTCAAAATTCATGTATACATCAAAATATACATCAAATAGGCTTCAAAAATGAGTATATACATCAAAAATCACATCTACTCAATAAAATTAACATTTTTCAAACCAGTTGCCTCCTCCTCCTCGAGTCTTATGCCCCCTAATCATCACCATCAAGACACCTCTAGTCCTCTATCAAGACCTTTTTCATCATTAAGTCATATGTCTATAGGACACATGAACCCTTTGGTTCCCCTATCACTTGACTTCTTGGCCTCATAAGCCCACCTTTGTGGAAACATCAATTTTGGTCCCTTGACCTCATCAAACCATCATCTTTCCATTGTTAAAGTCATATGTCTATAGGACACGAACCCTTTGGTTCCCCTATCACTTGACTTCCCTCTTGTAAGCCCACCTTTGTGGAAACATCAATTTTTGGTCCTTTGACCTCGTCAAAACATCCTTTTTATTTCCCCTTTCATCATCGTTAAGTCATACGTCTATAGGACAAACCCTTTGGTTCCCCTATCACTTGATTTTATGATGGCACCCATCTTGTTTCTATACCTCATCTAGGGCATCATCTCTCATCTTCCCATCCTTGCATCTTTCCATCTATCTCTTTCAAACTCGTGATTGATTCCCTTTTAGGTCATCAATCCCTAGTTTGAGGGGGAGCACCTCATCATATAATTATGCATCTTTCACATCCTTATCTATCACATCATTTTTGTCTCATTTTATCTAAAAACCACTCAACAAAAGGGGAAAATGTAGACACCTAAAATTAGCACCACTAATCCCCATATATCCACCATGTCTCAGTATCACCCCTCTTCACCATCACATCACTATCATATCATATATTAAACCCTTATCCTAAGTCTTATTTCTCCCCATTATATTTACTCCCCATGTAAATATTATCCTACATTAAAATCCTATTTTACCCCCTCTTAAACCACCCAAACCACTTAGAAACCAAAATCAAATAAAAAAAACAAAATAAACAACTTCCCAACCATTTTATAACCTCTTACCCACATATCTTCCACACACCCTCCTTCATGAAATAAAAAAAAAATCTTGATTTGGGAAGTAGTTTTAAAAAACTAAAACCTGTGATCATCGACAATCTTCCTACTTGATCATTAGCGATTCATCCCACATCGTCAACAATTCTATATAAATTAATTTTAGAATCCCTTTTAGGAGGTTGGTCAAGTTGGGCTCTCTAAAGCTTGGTTTTAAGGACTTTAATACCTTCTTTTCTCTCTCTAGATAAATAAATACTCTATCTCTTCATCCTTTCCTTAGACATCATATTTGTCACAAGGTTTAGCATCTTCACCAAGATTTTGGGATTTTCAGATATCATCAACAAAGATATCTTCTACCCTTGTGTAATATCATCATTCTTATCTCCATTTATCAACATATACAAGGTATGCATCTTCATTCAGCTAATCATTATATTTATTATCATATATAGTCTAAATAATACAAATTAGTAAATTTTTTATCCCTCTTTATTCCTATCTCCATCCATTTACTTTTTTTCATTTTCAATCACTAAAGATTTCCTAGAATCATTGACGATTCCCCCATGAATCATTGATGATCCCAAAATCACTTATAATTCCCCATAATCACCGATGATTCCCCAAAATCATCGATGATCCTATTCTAAAGGTATTTTGACCCCTAAGATTTCTTTCGATATCCAGATCCCATCATTTATTACCACTCTATCCTTTACAGGTGCTTGTCCAACCCTATCAAGCTCCTTTGAGCCATCCCTAGCACTTTATCAATTATCTAAATCAAATCTATCATCTTGCTCACCTTTGTGAGTACACATACTATCTACATCTTTCTCCTTTGAGCCATTTTGTGATCCCTAGACTCCCTTTGATCAGGTATCACCATTATTAGACCATCATATAACCTGGACCATTATTCCCTTTTCCTTTACATTGTTGGTTATATCATTTGTTTTATCATTTTATCTCATCATTATCATATTGATTTCTTGAACGTGGATTGACATCCTTGCAAGGAAGTCCATTGAATTTCAGGGACTAGCCTTTGCCAAGAAATTTACCATATATCTATCTAATCCTATCATTTTATGAGTGTCTTTGTGCATTGCAGGTAGCCTATCCCATTGGAAAGAAGAATTTATGCACCCTCTTTGATCCGTCAACGTCCATTTATCCATCGATCAACATTCATCATCGCGGGTATCGATAAACCCCACCATCTTCTCGAGGTTTTTTTTTTTTTATTTCATTTTATTAAGGTGTCTTATACATTCAAATAAATACTTGTTATGTATTTTTCCATGTTATTATGTGTTTTGACTAGTTTATATTGCATTTTCCCACATTTTCTTGTGACTAACACTTTTAACAATCCTTTCCCATATTTTTTTTTTGCATGCGTCATGGTCAAAGCACCATGCACATTCTCTACTCCTCCTTATAGGATTTCTATTTTAGATGTGCACATCAGTTTTAGCTTTCCTCGTTTGGGTCACGCTCACCTTGGTTCATCTCATGCACCCCAAATGAGTGGGGGAAATCATCAAGTGAATATTTCACCCTCTTAACAGTTGAGATACTAGACGTAGAATGGTACAAAACAAAATCATAACACACAAGAGTTAAGAAATAGGTTCAAAATCATGATTGGGACAAAATTAATGTAAGGACAGAAGTTCCCAACATAGACAAGAGTGGTGCGTGTTATTGTCCTACATGGATGGTTCTGTCTTGGGGATAGAAACATGCACATTACAGGAGCACATACTACTATTTTACTATACCGCCAAGTATGTTGTTTTATGTATGGATCTTGAGTAAGAAAAGTATTCACTAGTGACACACTTCCTAGTCCATCCGCTTTTTTTATTTTTCTATTTTTTATCTCTCACATATATCACTTTTATACCCAATTCTGGTCAAGTCATAAGGATCCATGTCTTTCATTCTTCTCACATTTTTCATCAGTTGTCTCAAGACACTAGTGCCCAGGACTAGACACTAGCACTTAGGCGCTCCTATCCAACTTGGGCACTTCTATCCTCTTTTTTTTTTTTCACATTTTTGACATTTTTGGTCAAACTTTTTAGTTTTCTTACTCCTATCTCGAGGTCCTAATTGATATGTCATGTCACTAGTGTAAAATTCAAACAAGATATCCCTATATAAACACAACATACATACCATTATAAGGGATGGAAATTTATCAAGGGCTATATCTACATACTATCAAAGGGAATGCATTTTTGGGCTTATTACTCTACATACACTACATAGAAAGGGGAAGTTTTGAATTCCATCCACACATTTACATTCTATCTAGCTATAGCCCACTATCTTGGCATCATCATGTTACAAGGGAAAGCTAAGGACATGATTCAACACACACACATAGAACTACATACATTTTGAGATGTATTATAGTGCTTGGTTGTAAGTTCACTCACAGTGACTACCGGGTCATTCTTAATTCCCATTTTGCATATTTTCTTTTTAAGAGTGTTAGGAAATAAGGGATAAAATTGCGGAATAATCCTCACGAATCACAATAGTTTGCTAATATGCAAAAACATTTATCTCAAATAAAAGTGTAGAATAAAATAACACAACACAAAGAGACAATATTTAACATGGTTCACCCAATTTGGGCTACGTCCATAAAGATCACTTGCTCATATTTTATTACAAGCCATCGCTCTCTCAATACAATACGTAGATCTATTTGGAGATATGCTCAACAAACTCTATAGAATTCACACCCAAATTCAAAACACATCTACAATGTTACATTAACCCTACCATATGCACAAAACCACATAAGTAGACAATGTGTTTTGAAGTAGTTTTACAAAATGATTTAGTTATCAAAACCATGGGCCAAAAGCTCGTCCCATAAACCTATGGGTCAAAAATCTTGCCCATATGAAAAGAATTTCCCGGTATATCGGGCATGTTTTAAGGCCAAAAAAATTCTTGGGGTTAGTGAAAACCCCTGTGACAACCGGGGCTTCCACTCGACGCACTCAGTTGCCCGATCCGGCCCCAAACCCCCGTGAGACAATTTAGGAAAGTGTATAGTACTCTTAGTGTACATTCTTCAACACTTTCTCACTTAAAAATAGGCTCCACAACCTAACAAAGAGTTGATGTGTTTTGGGATTTTACAGATATTATCTATTTTCGTGTTATCAATGAATTTGGTTATCAATGGAAAAGGATAGAGAATCCCTAAAACACTAGAAGAATAAAGTTCGACCCTCGCATAGTCCAAATGCCTAGAAAATTTATCTCATGCCCGTGCTCCCTTGTCTGTGCCATTCTAAGTTCATAATTTATATCAAGCATTTCTATTATTCTTCCCATGCTTTTCATAAGTTGTTTGAGTTTAGGTATACTTTGGGATAAGTGAAAATAAGATAAGTTCCCTATCTCTCATTTTCTTACACAGTTACATCTTTAGAGTGCTTAGCATATTATTAAATCATTTGGTGAACCCCTCTCTTAGAACTCCTTTCCCTAGGATCCACAAAACCCTAATGGCTAAAATAGATCTTCCTCTCCTAGGAAAGTTATGCATCATGAGAGTATCAATCCTATCCTTGATGATGTTGTTGAGGCTGAACTTCTTGATCTTTATCATAATGTTCAATTTGATGACAATGTTCAAAGATTTCTTGATGCTAATGAACACAAAGTTCCTACTAGTTTCTCCCACTCTACTTTCAGCATTGTTTCTAAGGACCAAAACTTTTTTGGATGTAATCCTTGTTCTTCCATAGTCACCAAGGCTACTCCACCTTCTTCTATTTTTGTTGCAGCTCTTGATGATGCTATTATTGATTATATGTTTGGTCTTGATTGTGCTACTATAGATAAAAATCATGTTACTTCCAATGATGAAAATGTACATGCGCATGATGATGTTTCTCATACTAGTCGGATGAATGTAAAGTTTGTATCTCATGCTTCTTTTATTTCTAAAATGTTTCTACTGATTGTAAAGATATATCTTATGATAGTGCTTCTCCTACTTCTCTATATGTTGATGACTCACTTGATGAAATACTTGCATGTGAAAATTTTTCTAATACTGATTATATTTTTGAGCATGAACATGTTAGTGAAGATTCTACTTCTCTTAAGACTGTTGAATGTGAATTTTCCACTCCACTTTCATCTACTTCTAAGGTTATTTCTAATGGCATTCATGATGATTCTTCCATTCCTACTAGCTCACCTCTTATGGTTTCTTCTTATACTACTACTAGCATTTCGGTTAATATCCCATGTTCTTCTCCACCTCTTTCCTCTTCTTCTTCTCTCGATGATATTCATGTTTCTTCTTCTATTTCTCCTAGTATACCACCTCTTATTTCTTCTACATCTACATCTAGTGTGCCCATAACATCTTCATCTTCCACTTCTTCTTCTCATTCCCATGATCACTCATAATGGAAAAGCTTCAACCTCTCAATGTGCCTCTCACATCTTCTATGATTCCTTCACATGATATTTTATCACTCATGCATGTTGTTGGCCATTTGCAATCTCAAGTTCAATCTCTCACTCTTGAAAGAAAAGCCTATTATGCTTCTATTGATAATAACTCTCTTCATGGAAATCCTATTCCAAAGAAAATTCACAATTCAACATTTCCTAAGGATTTCATCATGCCTACATTTTCATGTTTCAATGGCACTAGAAATCCATATCTACATCTTAAGCATTATCGTTTAGCTATGGCTTCTTATTCAAATGATCAACTATTGCTAAAATCCTTTCCATCATAGTCTTGTTGATGATGCTCTTCAATGGTACACTCATTTTCCTTTTGGATCTATTAGTACATATTGTGAAATGGAAGATGCTTTTCTTAGACACTTTATGCTTAACAATGGTCCTAGAGTCACATATGATCACTTACCTAGCTTGCATCAGGGAAAGAAAGAACCTATTCTAGATTACATTTTATGCTTCAATTCTTGCATGCATCAGTTAGTATTTCAGCCTATTGATCTAGAGAAGAAATTTATCTTTTTCATGGCTTGATTCCTACTTTAAAAGAATGATTGTAATATGATACATGTGAATCATTTACACTTTTATGCTATAAGGTTATGGATCTAGAACAAGATTTAATTATTACACATGTTATAGATCCTCCTTCTACTTCTTCTACTGTTACATCATCTCTACTTCTTCTCCTCTTCCATCTATTAAGCATCCTCCAAGGTCTCCATCTCCTCCACCTCACAAGCATGTTCCATCCCCTCCACCACATAAGCATCCTCCATCTCTCCACCACGTCACTCTCCACCTAAGTCTTCCCATCTCCTACTCGGGATCCATTACATTTCTCATGCATGTTACTAAGCCTCATGATGTGTCTTGTGTGCTTTACTTGATAAGTGCTTAATTCACTTTCCTTATAATCAACATCATCATCTCCTCATCACTTGCATCACAATTGATCATCCTTATTATAATTTTCACCACATCAATGGCCATCATGATAATGACTATTGTTGCCCTTCATGAAAAATTACAACAATTAGAAGACAAGGGTGTCATTTCCTTTAGCTCTCACTCTCATGAGAGTGGTATGTTTCTAATTCCACACAAGTGTGTTGTTACTTTGGTTCACTTGTCTCCTCCTCCCACTTCTAAGGTCATCATTCATCCACCTCCTAAATTCATTATTCATGCATGACCTCCACCTCATTCATCCACCATTGCATCATCTCATCCACCTCATAGTGCTCTACTTCACATTGGCTTCCTAAGCCATCAACATCTGTGCTTCCTACCACTACATCTCCCATCATTGGCACCATCTCATCTGACATTTAGTTTGGCTCTTACACTCATGTTACTACCACTTCACATGCTTCCACCACTCCTCGTCACCCTCTTCATCTTTGGTAGGTGACTTTTCTCACCTCACTACCCGATGACACACTCATGTTCTTATGGTTCTTACATGACTATTGAGGGATATGTTATAATAAGAACCCCACTCCATCTTTTGCACTATATGCTTCATTGATCTATCTATCTAGCGTACACTATCAAACCATTTCTTGATGATGCACTCTTGTTTTATGGTTCATTCTTGATTGTTGAGGGGTCTTATATAAATGAACCTCATCTTCTTACACATACATGTTGGGGGGCATCACTCTTCTTTCCCCCTTTCTTCATCATACTTACACATGATTACATACATTTTTATGATCATTTCAATCACATTATTCATTCCATACATACATCTATTACCATTTATCATCATATTCATCTTTATTCATACATACAATCCAATTTTCACACATTACCTATCTATCTATGTCCTAATCAACATCATCATCCATTTTCAATATAATCATTTATGCAATACAAATCAAAATCATACATATGAACAAACAACAATCATCACATATCAAATAACATCAACACAACATCAATACAATAATATATATATATATATATATATATATATATATCATAAAAAATCATAGTTACAAAAATACAATCATTGGGGAAAGCCCCCATACATCATACATCATATATGTCATACATCATCATCATTGTCACTATATACAATTATGGGAGCTCTAGAACTAGATGCTTCACCGCTCAATCTACATTGCTTGTTGGTCGCGGCCCCTATATCTCTCCACCTACCTCCATAATAAATCCACCTCAACCAACTACTCCAAAATCAGCCCTCTAACTCTACATACTTCATGAACACATCATGTGCATGCTAGGGATCCTCCTCCTACAACCTCCCTAGCTCATTGAGTCTCTCCCACATCTCTCATCACACTCACTCAATAATATGGTACATGTAGTATTCCATTATCACCACTAGCTCAAAAAGTGGCATGCTCACCCATAATAACATCTACTCACTCCAACATCCCACCTCCCATGAGCACATCTCGGAGGTACATTCCATGTCAATGTGTGGATCGATGAATCAATGATCAAGGACCAATAAGCATCACACATGAACCATCCATACCACATTAGTTACTCACATGATGACCACATATAAAAAACAACTAAGTGACAATCAACAACTAATAAAAAAAATACTTACACTCTATTGTTATCATTGTTATATACCATACCCATCATCGGGGTAAGGTGCCTTCCCTCTTCTCCTCAACTGGTGGTGCACCCACACATCTATGAAAAAACTAGAAACAATATAATTACCCATCGGTGTGCTTCCCCCACCATGCACTATATGCCTAAGTATCACATCCTCATCATCCACTGTATATCGGCTCTATGGCCATCATCATCATCTCATCTCATTCACTGGAGGAACTAGTTTGCTCCCTCTTGTAGGTCTGGTCTCACTCTCTAGCCTCCTCGGCCTCTCTAGTGGTTCGCACCCATACATATGGCTCTAGGGGCACATCTTGAGCCATACCAAACTTGTCATGACACATCACTCTTCTGAAAAATAGCTCGGCTACCCAGAAACCGGTCCTCCTAACCACATAGTATGTCGATACATCATAACTCTACTCCATCCTCTGCCACCCTCCACCATAGGCTCGATATATGGCCTCCCATAATAATATCCTGGACCCATATGATCAAGCATAGATCTATAGGTAGTAGTATCCAATCTCCTACTATGTGTTCCTATCCACCTCACTAAAAAAATATCTCAGGCCTCACCCAATCTCTCCCATGGCCCACTAGTGGCCTCAATATCATAATGTGCTCATAGGCCCATACATGTAACAATGTGGTGGCTCCAAGTCCACCCCATGGTCCTCTTATGTGAACCTATATAGATCTCTATAAAATGTGCTACTAGTACACATCAAGCCCATGCAAAATCTAGTCCCATCCTCCTCTATATGCTGACAAATATATCATGCATCTTATACAAGATGCCCACTCCACCACCCTCTACTACCACTGATGAAGCAATAACTACTAATGAACTTCCGTAATCACGGAACACCTAATCTCAATATGACATCTAGGCTAATGTGGGTCTCTTATCTCTATACTGTGTCCCTATAAAGTATCCTAGCTTCTCTCATCTTCCTCTGAGCATCCTCTACAACCATCACTTGGACTCTCTCACCCACAACTAGTAGTCACAATATGTGATATACATCCTCTAGGGTCATAGTCATCTCCCTAGTAGGAAACCAAAAAGTACAAGTGTCTACACACCACCTCTCACATAATGCAATGATCATCACATATTATTATGGGGTACCTCCCCCAACCTCATATGTGCCATAGGCCATACATGGTCTAATATATCCCACTCACATCCGATAAGCCCAAAGTCAACAATGTACTCAAATGTCGACCTCCATGGAACTCCCTCGAATGAATATCCCTCCACAACACAAAAAAAACCAATGAAATTACAACATTAACACCACATATATACCTCAAAACAATAACTCATACTACCAAAAGTCATCAAATTTCACATATATTACATTCTTGCAGGTCAAAATAACCTCTGGGTCACCAACACTAGGAGCGAGGATGTGGGCACTAGGAGTAGGTCACTAGCACTGAACTAGGTGTTGGCATCCCAAGGACGTTAGTGCCTTGGCCACTCTCCCCAAGTCAAAACTGCCTAAAACTCAAAAATCCAAATTTTACAAAAAAATTGACAAAAAAAGCCAATTTCATTTTTTTTGAAAAAAAATAATCACACTTACCAACTCATATGTCATCTTTGTTGCCATGACCACCACCACCATCTCAAACCTAGTCAACCTCATTGCTCTAATCTGGCATCCTCACAAGCTCAAAGCTCAAATTCTCAAATCAATCAAGGTTCAAATGAAGTCACTATTCACTTTTTACCATTACTATATATAGCACTTTTCTCAATTTCTAATTTACTATAGTTACCATTCATGCTCATTCTTCCAACTAATACACACACATTTTTTCTCATATCTTGAGCTTCACTACTCTCATTTTCTTCCCCATTTATGCCATTTGGTTTAGAATTTCTCCTACCATCATATTTACACATTCTACACATATATATTCCAATCTAATCAACATTTTAAACTCATATACACACATTTTTGTGACATCTACTATACTACATTTTGTTTTTATTACATCATTTCACATCTACTTTTGCTCAATGTTCATTCTTATTACCACTCCCCCTTTTTCACCAAAGGGGGCATATAATGGGATCACCCTATGATCCCCTCAGGATACTATGTGATCACTACACACTCCTAATACATCATTATCAAAAATTTTCTCATACAACATTCAACATTTTCTACTACTTTCTATCTATTCCCCCTAATGACCTAATTTGGGGAAAAAGTGAAAAATCTCCATGAGTAATCTATCATATACATTCAATCTCAAAAAAAAAATTCAATATTTGAATCAAATTCAATCAATCGGTACAACATAACATCACTTCATTATTCCTCCCAGATGACCTAACTTGGGAGTTACATCACTTTTCCTTAATTACTATCTTTCCAGATGACCTAACATGGGAATCATTTTTACATCACTTCTTGACCCTAACATGGAATCCATCTAACACTATACATATCATGACACACACCATGGGGGGAAATGAGACGTCATTTCCTTTCCTATACTTCTCTATATGGGTTATTCAATCATGGATCAAATGGAACTAAATTTGGTCTTTATCCATCTCATACAGTGGTTGGACCTTTTGAGGATGTAGTCATAGTTGGAGGGTAAAACTAGACCTCTCTCCCTAACACTCTTCCTCTAGGTGGTAGGATGCCCAAATCCTTCATTTTTCAAACATACAAAATCAGGTTGGGAACTGATCACTCCCTACCCCTCAAATCTCCATTAAAAACAAATTTGAAATCTCCAAATCACTCAAAATCAAATCATCAATTTCTCCAAGTGCTCCTTACAATGGTTCACCATCTCTATTTACACCACATGGATCGACATGTTGATCCATGGTTCACCATGCTATATGTTCTCATATTTTGTGTACTTCTACACAGGATTCTCTCAGACTTCTCACATGTATGTTCCTTACTTCCTTTACACTACTTGAATTTCATTCAAATAGCATAAAGGGGGAAATGTAGACACAAAATCACACACATACTACTATTTTACTATACCGCCAAGTATGTTGTTTTATGTATGGATCTTGAGTAAGAAAAGTATTCATTGGTGACACACTTCCTAGTCCATCCACTTGCTTTTGATTGTTTCTATTGTTTTTATCTCTCACATCTGTCACTTCTACACCCAGTTTTGTTAGGTCACAGGGATCCATGTCTATCATTCTTCTCACATTTTTCATTAGTTGTCTCAGGACACTAGCACCCAGGACTGGACACTACCAGCCAGCCTTGTCCCTGCTAACTCATGTCCTCTTTTTTCTTTTTTCACATTTTTGACATTTGTGGTCGGCCTTTTTGGTTTTCTTACTCCTATCCCGAGGTCCTAGTCAGCATGTCATGTCACTAGTGTCAAATTCAAGCAAGAGATCCCTATATAAACACAACATACATACCATTATAAGGGTGGGAAATTTATCAAGGGCTATCTATCTACATACTATCAAAGGGACTACATTTTTGGGCTTATTACTTCTAGCGATCTACGATGAACAATAATGAAGGATAGCAAAGCTCTAATGACACTAAAAAATCAAATTTTGAACCTTTGCATAGTCACATGAACCTACATAAGGTTTGATACCCATCCCCCTTTTCTTCCCATGCCCTTCTCCAAGCTCATTAGAAGTTCCATATTTATAATTTCTAGTATTCTTCCTAGCCTTTTCATCAGTTGTTCTAGTTTAGGGTATACTTTGGGATAAGGTAAAAAATAAGATAAGTGCCCTATCTCCTCATTTTCTTACATAGTTACATCTTTAGAGTGTTTATGTGAAAGTGTTAATGGTTGGAGGTCAAAGCCTATAGGTCTCCCAATACTCTTCCCTTGGTAACAGGATGCCTAAATCCTCGCTTTAGTGATGGGATGCTCAAATCCTTACTTTAACAACATGACGCTCAAATCCTCAATTTGGTGATAGGATGCCTAAATACTTAGTACCAATCCAACCATCTCCAAGGTAGAAAACATACATGAACAATTATATCTCTTCTTGCACTATACACATGTGTATTATATCCTTGATTCACTTGTTTTTCAATAATCATTTATATTTTCGAATTTAACAAGTTAAAGTTCAATTTCATTTATCATGAGCATTGACTACACATATCTTTTATTCCAAGTCCGACCTTACTTCAATGAAAGGAAACACAAAAATGGAACAAGGAACAATCTCAAAGCACAAGACACTTTGAACAACTCAATAG
Organism: Taxus wallichiana var. yunnanensis; assembly: GCA_018340775.1. Lineage (NCBI taxonomy): Eukaryota > Viridiplantae > Streptophyta > Pinopsida > Cupressales > Taxaceae > Taxus > Taxus wallichiana. The sequence continues at coordinate 366,085,003 of CM031235.1, read as the reverse complement.
CCAAGGAAAAAAAGGTATCATATCATTTCTACTACATATAAAAGGTCACCCATAAAATCATTATCCTATTTTAGATTCCACAATACACATTCTACAATATTTGTTTGGCATGAGATCAAGTACAATCCTTATTTGGCATGTTATCAATTGCAACTCCCTTCATCTCTCCACACAAGTGACACTCTTATTATCTACTTTATGCTATAAAATATTCATTCACCAACATAAAGTGGGGAGAATGTAATCATAAAATCACACATTTACTATTTACATCATGCCTCTAAATATGTCATTATATGCATGATTTCTAAGCAAGAAAACTAAACATTAACAACACTTGTTTTTCTTTTACATTTTTTATCCCTCTTGATACTCTTAACACTTTCTCTTCTTGAATGGTCACTTTATTTTAGACATTGAAAAACACATGATCCATCTTTGTATTTTCCATTATATCCTCCAACCATCCCGGATAGTATTGCCTATTATGGACAAGATCACCCAAACACTATTGTCACCTTTGGGTGATTTTGTGCTTTCCTCTCTTTTCAAGTATGAAATGCAACATCATTTTTTATCATTTTAAAGTATCTTTTATCACTTTGGGTTGTACTTTTTGTTGTTAATGAAATTAAGAAATTAAATTAAGGGAATCACACACACACACACACAAACACACACATGACTTACTTACTTATATTATTAGGGGAAAGAGGGGAAATTGGCCTATCACTTTATATCTTCCATCTATAAGAACAACATTCAAGGACTGCATTTGATTTGTTTAATTTACTACACATAAGAGGGGATATTTCTAAATTCCATCTCACATGTCTCTTGACTCACACATTAATCCTTATGTTTACATGTACTATTTCCACTATTGATAATAGGCCCAATGTTCCACCTAATATAGTTTCTCTTAATGTACACACTCTTATTTTTTATGCACTTCATACTCATGTAGGTGGGATCTTGGACACCATAGGGTTCTCCCCTCATTTTTTTCGACACTATCCTATGGTAACTCATTGGATAGATCATTGTGGCATTCACACTTAGGGCATATTTCCCCACCCATTACCCGATGATACACTCTTGTTCTAGGTTTAAACATGAATATTGAGAGTTCACATACCTAAAAAACCTCACTTTACACACATATACTAGGAAAACCTTTCTTCCCTCTCATATTTGTTATGTTTCATGTTCACATAGTTACAAAAATGATTAAAAAATTATCTTGGATCTGGATTTGATGTATCTTTGGTTCCTAATGTTATTTTATGTTGTACATTTCTTATCATGATACTTAGACTCATAATATACTCTATCATTTTTCCATACACACATGCATGTTCACATGGTAATTTTTGATGTGAATTCATATTAATTGTAAGTTTCTAAATGATGTGTGATTCTTGGAATTGTTCCTTAGTAGTCCCACCGAGGCTCCTGAGGGGCATCTACCTTTACTATTTCTCTATATTCATGTTTTATCATTACTGACATCTACTAATTTCATCCATTTTTTTCATGTGTATACATTTTGGCATACTATGCATTTTTCTACTTATAGTCCTACTTCCAACCATGGGTATTTGATATTTTATATCTTGTCTATTCTCATGTCTTGATTGTCATTGTTTGCATGTTATGCCCCATTCTTGATTAAGTGTTTTTATTGTATATCCTTGAAGTATTTGAGTGTCTTGTGACATCTTGAGTGTTGTCCCATGTATTCAACCAGCTACTCACTCTGTCTTTTTCCATGTTGCTATGTGTTTTGACTAGTTTTTATTTCATTTTTCCATGTTTTCTTGTGACTAACAGTTTTGACTATCATTTCTCATTGTTTTACATGTTCCGAGTCATCACCATGAACATCCCTATTCCCTTTATAGGATTTATATTTTAGATGCACACATCGGTGTTAGCTTTCCTAGTTTAGGATGTACTTTCCTTGATTCATCTCACACACCCCAAATGAGTGGGGGTAATCATTGGGTGACTATTATACCATTTCAGCAGTTAAAATACAAGACACAAAATGGTACACAAAAAAAGAGCTAAGAAATAGGTTTAGAATCATAACTAGGTCAAAATAAGTACAGGGGACAAAAGTCCCCAAATTGAATAGGAGCGGTGTATGCTAGTGTCCCCACATGGGTGGTTCTATCTGGGGCATAAATAGGAACGTTGTATGATTAACATGTTTCTAGTGATAATATTTTCTAATTTCCAACAACAAATACTCTATTTTAGGTTACTAATAGAACAACATGAACAAAATCAATGGCAAGTTACATACTTTAGGCTAGGGAACTAATTACTTTATTTTTGTGATCATCATTGACCATTTTCTATTGGTTTTGTGACCATATGAAATTACAATTATCCATGGGGAGACATTAATAGTTAGAGGTAAAATCCTATAGCTCTCCTAATACTCTTTTGTTGGCGAAAGGAAATTAAATCCTCATTTTAGTGACAAGACACTCAAATCCTCATTTTGGCAAGAGGATGCCTAAATCCTCGGTTTAACGAAGAGGATGCTCACATACTTAGTTTGGAAACATGAAACCTAAATACTTAGTACCATAAAAACCATCTCCAAGGTAGAGAACATACAAGAACAATTCCATCTCTTTCTCTCATAGTACACAGTGTACTTTATCCTTGATTCACTTGTTTTTCAATAAACATCTCTATTTTCACATTACTAAGTGAAATTTCAATTTCATTTATCATGAACATTGACTACACTTTTCTTATTTTGTAGGTCTAACCTTACTCTAATAAAAGGAAACACCCAAATGGGATAAGGAACAATCTCAAGCACAAGATGTTCTCAAAAAGTAAATATCTAAGGAGCAAAGACATTCATAATTTCTACTACACACACGAGGTCATCCATGATATATTTATCATCTTGTGGATTCCACAATACACATTATATAATCTCCATTCAACATGATATCAAATCACACACTTACTACTTACATCATGCCTCTAAATATGTCATTATATACATGATTCAAAATTAAGAAAAATAGACATTAACTACCCTTAATTTACTTTTACATTTCTTTGTCCCTCTTGATACTCTTGACACTTACTCTTCTCCAATGGTAACTTCATTTTTGGACATTGAATAACATATAACCTAATTTTGTGTTTTCCACTATATCCTCTTAGCATCTTGCACAATACCCGTAGACACCAAAATTGGGTCACACTCCCTTAGTCCCCTTTCGAACAGCTAACTTAAACACTTTTACCTAACCATGACCCTTACATAACACATTAATATTAATTTAATCAATTTAATTAAATTAATACTTATCCTCACTTTATTCATTATTTAATTATCTTAATTAAACCAATTTCCACCTCACCTAGACACCTCATTATAAACATATTTTTAGTATCTATCCACTAACCATAACTAATTAAGACTTAGTTCAACTCTAAAAATCAATGCTTATTATTCCTCTAACCACATTCTCTCTCATTAAAAGATAATGTCCATTTTGATCCACATAAATGGATAGAATCTAGCCCAAATGATTGCTAAGATCTATCATTTTTAGTAAACCTAGGGAATCTCACCTTAACCGACGCCATTCAACCCTAAACCATTGTTAGTTACCATATAACCTTGTTTGAGAGGTTGGCCACATTCTGGATTTTTTTTAGAAAAGGATATCTACATGCAAGAAAGAAATAGAACTCTTTTTCACATCCATGCATCCATAGCCAACATCAAGATAGATCTAGAGGTATTGCTCTCATGGTAGCATTCTCGGGAAGCACCACTGCGGCACCAAGCTCCATCCCACCAATCAATCATCACCACCACCTAGCCATTGGACTTGCAACATCAGTAACTATGTTTATCACCTATGTTCATTCCATCCTTGTTCTATTTTAAAGGTTTTTTCATCTTTGTTATCATTTTCTATTAGCATCTCCATTCCCCCACCATTCACTTTCCTACAAACTCAACCCTTCACCACCATACCATTAGATCATCTATACATGACCTTTATACATCTTTGAGTGTTTCTAAGATCCCCATAGACCTCACCATCCCCCTTTTCATCTTTGTCTAACCTTAGACCAATTTCCATAATCAAATCTTATTGAGTTCCTATCATCCCGACCGTACCGACATCGGTTACCCATGACCGTCGTCGGTTCCTCTAAACCATCATCGGTTATATCTGACTGATACTGGTCTCTATATTTGGCCATCCTATCAATAACAAAACCTAAGAATATTCACCCAAACAACCTAAGTGACCCAGAATCTGACCCTAACCAGTACTAGAACCCTGACCAACTACCCCACCTCCAAATCTGATTATAACCTAGCCTGTTATATTAGATTTGCTTATTGTATTTGAATGAGATACCTAAATCATATCAACTACAAGTAGGAATTTTTTACTTACATTATTTCTCACATTAAGTTGTATTAAACAGTGGATTGACAACCATCTAGGAAGTATTGTACTTCCGGATCTAGCACACGCTAGGCAATCCACTACCATATATTGTTTAACTCTCTTTTGTGGTCTTGTTTTCTATTCTAGGTAGTTCCTCCTAGCCAAAAGGAAGCTCTCACAGTTAGCATTGGATTGAGAAGTCAGAACATGCACACAACCTTCAAACCAACCATCGCAATAGGTATTCCTCCTCAGCCCATAACATTATCTGTTTCATCACATTCAAAACGTAAAGAAAATGGTGAAACATTTTGGCACACTCGGTGGGACCCTCTCTTAGGTTCATTGCATTTTCTTCATATAGGGAAAACATTTTTGTCTGTTTCTTTCATTTCAAAAATTACACATTTAATCTCCCCCTAGTAATAATCCTTTCTCTAATTGTCTAAACGACATTTGTCATTTGGGGCTTAAAATGAACCACTTCTTATTTCTTGCATTGCATTAGTGAAAAAGAATCCCTCTTATTTTTCATCATTTGCTACATCGAATATCATATTTCAATTTGGGTATTAAAACACTTGCATTGCATTCTGATTTTGTGCATTATAGCTCACATTAAAAATGAGGGAAACCTATATGTTGGAAGTCATGCCCAACTGATGGTTGACACAATTGAACCATAGAAAGCACTTGCTTCTCTCTCTCTCTCTTTCCAAACTACAAAAATTTGAATATACACACCTTCTTAAACGACATCTTACCTGGAATTCTTGTCAACGATCACATGATCAGAGGATTGATAGGTAATCTTTAGTTGGTTATCTTTTCTAGTACCCCATCAGAGGAAGGACCACCCCCACCATAACATAACTTGAAACCTCACCCTTTAGATTTCCTTTTTCATAGGACGCCTTCCCAACCAAAAAAACTTTGTTCTAAATTCACGTGTCAGTCATAAATAGCATAAGCTACAACAAATATAAAATTCACTTTTAGGACTACATGTTTTCATAGCTTTGTGCTTGACTTGTTTTGAGGTGAGAGGATACGTTTTCTTCATCTTTTTTTTCCTTCACACTCTACCATCATAGTTGAGTATTCTGAGTTTCTTTGAGTATATCAGGGACCTCATCCTATCATACCCAGGCTTCTAGGTTGATTCTTCATACAATCTAAATTCACAACACCTCATTTTTCTTCATTTTTAATATTTCACAAGAACTAATCGCACACCATCTGTCGTTTACATCCGATCATCATTGTTTACCAAGTTGGCATCAATTCCTTGTTCTTTTGGTTAGTTTACCCAAGAAGACTCATCTCACTTTCTTTTCTATCTAAAAGTTTCGTGTGTCACCATACTCTCTCGTATTCTCGAATCATAGTCCTCAATATAGTCTCATTCTAACAATCACCATTTTTCTACTTTATTTGTTGAAACTGTTATTCTTCATAAGAATTGTCATCATCATCTTATGATTGGCATCGGTCACACCTTAACCGTCATCATCATCACCACCCTATTTTGATTTTTATCAAAATATTTACCCAATTTTCCTCTTGAAATTTATTTTGTCCCATCTCTATTGTCCCCTGTGTCATTTATAGAGTATAGTTCACCTATTTACGTTGATTCACATGGTGTTGACTCACATCTAAACTAATTCCCTTATGTTTCACACTATCCCATCAACCACTCCCACCTATTCCATCACCACCATCCATTTTGTCACCTATGGATTTGACTCAACTTATCCCCATCGCCACCGGTGATGAGGAGTTTGTGAGACTCCTCGACTAGAATCCCACCCTCCAGTACTACCTTTCTCATTCTTCCACTCGGGATTCCTTAGATAATTAATATATGACATGCTCGTATCTATCCCTCCTACTCTAGCCCCCACTTTTGTGTCAATTCAGCTAGCACTAGTTGACTACTATCATCCACTTTATCACTATGGTGTCTCAATTAATCCCACATCCGTTATAACTGCAGTCTATGTCATCAATTACACCCATGACATCATTGTCCCTCCATCGACATCCCCTATGAGTATATATCTCCATCTACACCCACCACTTCCCATATACCCATTGCATCGCAACCACCTCCGATGTCAAACTTACACCCCTTTCCAAAACCTCATCCTTTCTATCCCACAATCCTTACCCCAATCGCCACTAGAATCATTATGACTACCCCACCCACTTACACATACTACCAACAACCCCGACCTCATCTATCACTTATGTTGGCTATGTGCCACCCACATCTATTCCTCCCATGCAAATTCTCATACTCAACGCCACCATACACCAACATACCACCTACCTCATACCTTCAACATCAACCCCCTTTTTCTACAGGGGGCAACCCATTCATCCCAACCTACTAATGACCTCATTAAAATGATGATGGAGAAGATGTAGACCTTAGAAGCATCTGTTTCTAGCTCCCGTAATTCTTTAACATATGATGAAATTTGTAATGAGCCTATCCATCCATCTATTCCCATTTGTCCTTACCCAGTGCATTGGGAAATGCCTAAATTCAATCACTTCAATAGTAAAGAAGACCCACAACAACACTTTCGTCATTCAAACATGGGTGTTACCTAATTTCCCACAATGACGCTTTACTCCTACAAACTTTCCTAATGTCCCTAATAGGACCAACATTGGATTGGTATAGTGGACTACCTTGACATTCTATTTATTCCTTTAATCAAGTATCCCAAGCTTTCCTAGATCATTTTTCAATCAATGTTACCAAGAAAGTCACCATGACCGATCTCTATTCAACCCGGTAGTATGAAGACAAATCTATCACAAATTTCGTTTCCCACTAGCGAGTCTTATTAACCAATTGACGTTCCAACTACCTCAGAATGAACTTATTGAGTTGTTCACTAGAGCTTTTGCCGAAACATCTCACCAACTCTGAAGTCCAAACCTTCCAACCTTTGATGAATCATTCACCATGGCCAAAAACTAGAAATTCGTGCCATTGAAGAAAATAAAATCCAATTACGGAACAAGAACATCCCATTCAAATCAAACGATTCTTCTTCATCTTCAAAACCCCAAAATAACTATTCAAAGCCCAAAGGATCTGCCAACGCTGGTAGTCCTCAAGGCGGGTCCACCTCATCCTTCTAATCAAGCCCAACCTTCTTCCAATATTTTCTCTTGTCCAAGCCTTTTAGCTCCGGTGGGAGCAACAAAATACACTTCGATTGAAGAGCCCTATTCATCCATCTTATAAAAGATTCTTAAAGCTGGAGCCATTACACTTCCTCCCATAAAACCTCATACAGGTTTCGATCCCACTCATCCTATGCCCGCATGGTATAAAGAACATGACTACTTGTAATTATCATCATGTTAAAGGACATAGTGATGGTAATTGCATAAATTTTAAAAACATTGTTCAAGAGATGATAGAAAATGGAGACCTTTTCATAGACAACCCAACATGCGATAGAAAATCAAATTTTCACATCTTCAAAAATCCATTCCCTAATCATAAACCATCGTCTAATCAAAATAGTGAACCTTCATCCAGTGACAACAATGTCCATGAGGTTCACACAATTTTTGATATCATGTCAATTGTTCCTCAAAACCTACCTACTTCATCTATTGAGGAAATCTTGGCATGAGCTCCTCCACCCACAGAGGAGCATACCTCTTCTACTCCTCCACCCACATAGGATTCCCCTCATCTCCCTTTCTCTCATGAAGGAACCCACACTTTCTACCAATGTCGTTTCATCATTTGCTTCCCAACCTTCTGAACCGTCAACACTTGTTATTCTCCCATCCACAAGAGAATCATCATCACCTTCTCCTCCACCAAGAGAGAAGTCTACCTCACCCACCTATTATCTCTCCTACCCATGGGAGATTCTTTAGACATGTCACTACCTATTAGGGATAGTTCTCCCCTAGCATCCCAGACCCTATTGACATGATCTCGGCTCTCTTACCTACAAAATCTAAAGCTAGCCAATTCCCTATCTCACAGACATATTTTACAGGGATTGCCACCCAACCCATTCCATCCTCTTCTTCAGTAGTCCCATTTTCACGGTTGGTTGATCATTTGATTACGTTGATCATTCCATGCTCTGGGGACGTCTTCGACTCCTTTTTCACCCAAATGCAAATGTTTCCTGAAGATACTTCCACGATCTACCCAAAGGTATTTTTGGCAACCAAAACTACATTGACCATGCCGATTGAAATAGCTTCCTCTTCATCATCCCTACCTCCATCCAAACTTCTACCCATCACTACAACTATTCCCAAACCTAAAACCTACCCACACTTATCCCCCACCCATATCTAGACCCATCACTACTTTGGGTGTTATGCCGACATCAAGCCTTACTCACCCACCTATCAGATTGACTTAGCCACATCTTCCAAAGTCTGCAGTAGCATTATCCTCCCACCTAAAAAGAAAACCCAACCCTCTAGGCCACATACACCGGTCTCACCTACTACACCATTATCACCCTCCCCCTTCCATCCATCCTAGGACCTCATCCATCAACCTTGACCAAAAATCTCATACCCAAGGCCAATCAAAATCTAAACAACCTACTACTTGCATCATGAGCCTTTGTTACACCTCATTCACCCAAAAACCAAACTCCCTCACCCTCACTCATGCACTTCTTACCACCTATACCTCCACCAGTTACTATAACCCCAACCTTTCCTATACGACTCCAACCAATGCCACCTACCCAACCTCTACCAACCACCTCCACTACAACTCGGTTTCCCCCATGGGTAACCCATCCTCTTCCACCATCTTTTTTCCTTCTACATCCTGTACTCCCGTGTCACCTTTACCCAAGAAGGTGCAACCCAAAGCTAAGAATCTACTACCCTCCAATAAGGTAGTCAAACCAACCAAACCTTCCATCACTCTAGCTCTTCTACCCCACCTTTACCCAAGAAGATGTCAGCAAGACCTAAGACCACTCCACATACCAAACTAGTAGACCAACCCATTCCCCTCTATAAAGTATCTTCCTCACAATCATCCACACTTGTACCCAAACCCACACTCACTTCCCATTGTGATCCATTAGCGGGGTCCTATGCACCAACATTTTAACCAATCTCTTAGAGACTTCATCATCACATTACCACCACTTTGACCTTACATCCTCTCAAACCCAAACCAAAAGGGTTTGATGAAACCAATATTTGTGCCTATCATCATGTGCCAGGACATGATGTCAAAATTATAAGGCTCTGAAGACCATTCTTCTCTAACTTTTTCCTCCTGAACAAAATTTTGATGATGATGACCTTCTTGATGAGGACCATGCTCCACCTTCACCTGTCACCACACATCATCATCCTTTAACAATTCAGTGACTAGTATCTCCACCCCCACAACCATTTTCCCACCTCCAAAATTTGAGATCAACATGGTCCGTATTAGAGAGTTGGCCAAACCACCACCCAAATGTCAATGTGTGCCTATTCATTTCATAAGGATCTTATCCACCCCTAGGATTTTTCCCCTCATGTGCATTATACCTTTCATGACACACCCTCTCCATCCACCCCCTCAAATTAACATGGTTCACATTGCTACTCATGCTCGAAAGACAAAGGAAAATAAAAATAAACTAGCCCATCAACCAACCATACCCTATATACCATCTTACCTTCTCCCAAAATCACCATCTACGGACCTACATACCCTATCTCTATCTTTAATCGGTCCCCATCACACAATGATAAAACAATTACATCGGTCTCCTCTAAATATGTCTTTGTATGATCTCATCTAACTTTTGAATCCCACAAATGAGCCCTTATCAAGGTTTTACAATCCATTAAGTTCTACCCAATGACCCCACACCAAAGGCCTCGATTATCACCCCTCACCATGTAGCCTCACTAACCAAATCAGCTCCTCCTTCTATCCCCCATGACCACTCCTCACATTGCCAACCTCTAATTCTTATGATGAGAAGATTTACCTCTCCATTAGATGACCTTGATCCTACCCTATTCATTTCTATTATATCGATAACATATACGTACAACATGTCATGATTGATGGTGTGCTAAGATTAACATCATCTCCTCCCTTACATATGATCAAATGTGTATCCCTTCTAATTGTATGCATAATAACCTTGTTATGTTGTGCTCCTTCAATGACACCATCACCTCCACCCTTGCACTATTATCCTTCATTTTTGCATAGGCCCTTACACTATCTCGGAACTATTCTACGTCTTACTTGGGGGGTTCCATATAACCTATTACTCGGAAGACCTGGATTCACGTCATGGGTTATGTCCTTCAACTTTACACCACCGTGTAAAATTTGAGCATAAAGGACATTACTACACCATCCCCACCGACCCATCATCATTCAATACTTGTAACATGTTGTACCGACCTAATGATGTACTTGTGTCTACCAAGGCATCTTTCACTACCCCCACTTCACCTTCACCCACAAGCCCATCCACCAAGGCCACCACCGCCTCTCCCACATCTATCCCTAGTATTCCTACTATACCATAACCTCTATAATGAATCATCTGCTTCCCACTCATCTATCCAATCATCTATCCCCTATTACCCACATATCGATTATTGATCCTTTAGAAGGTGTTTTTAATGCCTCACTGTAGAAAAGTACCACCTATATAATATCGACACATTCCTCACTCCGCAAGAGTATGGGAACCCGCACTTTCAAAGACCCTAGCTATGACTACCACGTAGGTGAGGTTTTTTTTTACTATCCTCCCCACATTTGCACTAATCTAACGATGGTGGGACTTGATATTACCACTTATTCACCCGAACTTCCATCCCAAAATGGCTGGTCATTTTCATCCGACTTACACTCCTTACTAACCACCGCTTTCTCACACTTTCTTCCACCGCTGCGCATGGAAAGGATTTGGCTTCGCTTTTTAAACAAGGTCACCATCTTATCACATCTCTCATACCACCCGTACACACAATGACCATAGTGGTATTGGCTTTCGATGCACCACCTCCTCCCAGAAGGCTCGCGTCGAATATCACACTAAATGAGGAAGACAAACCTTCTCCACCTCATTCACCCACGTCACCATATTCACCCACATCACCATCACATCATTTGTCACTTTGGTGTTCCTCACAATCTCATCACCGATAATGAAAGCAAGTTCAAAACAAAACCCTATGTAAATTGTGTGACACTTTTGGCATCCAACTCAGTTTTTCATCACCTTATTACCCGCAAACCAATGGCCAAGAAGAATCAACCAATAAAAATTTGAACAAAATTCTAATGAAATTATTTGACAATATTGGAAAGGATTGGCATTCACGTATTACTTTCACTTTGTGGGCTTATCACACTAGTATTCACACTTCGACTACTACCACACCTTTTTCTATGGTCTATGGTACCGAGGTTGTTTTGCCTCTTGAAGTTTAGATTCCATCTCTCCGCATCTCACTCTAAGACATGCTCAACGATGATGACTTTTGACAGGATCATTTGGCGCAACTTGAGTTATTATTAGATGAACTCCATATTAATTCTCTTGATCATCTCCAAATCTACCAAAAATGTATCAAACATTCCTATGAAAAACGTGTCCACAAACGAACCTTTCAAGTCGGAGACCTTCATCTAAAGGAAAATCAACATATAACCAAAGAAGATAAAAGTAAATGGGAAAAATTTCTCCTAATTGGATTTGACCCTATATCGTTACCCATGCATATGGATCAGGTGATTATCATTGTCTTCACTCAAGGTAAACTCCAACACCGAGCCTCTCAATTCCTTACATCTTTGTCCATTTTATTGTTGACATCAAGTCCTATACCACTTTCTATCAATTGATCGCTCATCCCTTGAGCATTTTTCACCTTCTATATTACCCATTTTTTAGGATCCACGACTAAACAAGAATCATCCGATTACCCATCACCTTTTAGCCTCCTTTGATATGAGTACCATGGCTATACTCATAGCATGATTCTCATGGATAATTTTTTTCTTCTTAAAGATGGAATCCCATGGTCATTCATCACTCAAACCACCTCTTTCATATTTAACCTATGTGTGTTATGGTATTATCTTCTAAACAAGAACCTAATCTTCCTATATAGTCTTGTCCATGAACTAAACATCCAAAAATAAAAATGGATCAACTCCTTGAGTCAAACTTCCAAAGAAAAATATAACTTCCTCAAAGAGGGACATCTCTTCTCTCTATTTCACCACTATAAATAGACTGCTCCCTTGAAGGAAAGCTATATAAATTCATTGCAAAAATACAATAAAAATATCCGAAGCTTCCCACATTGATCATCTTCACAAATACCTTAAGGAGATAATATACTCATCCCATATAGACTTCTCGCATCGATCAGTCTATTAAAAACAAAAAATGAAAAAAAAAATGATGAAAAAAATTTCATGGACTTGCCTATTTTTGATCTTGGGTTTCTTACTAAGAAAGACATGTTGTCGTACACTAAGTTATGCTAAACCACCCACTCTCACCTCATTGTATTTTCATCCTAATTTCCTCTCTACTCAAGGGACTTGCCACAATGTGACATTTCACGATCATGTGACTTTCTTCACCTTTAGAATAGTCCATTATGCAATGCCTTTAGGGTCTTATGTTTAAAATCACATCTTTGGTATGGTCGACTCATTAGGGTGCTTATCAATTAAGTGGCTCTTTTTCCACCTCTTACCATTCACCTTCCTCATTATTTCTTGATTATCCTATATAGGACCGGATCATCGACTCCCAAATTTTAAACGAATCAACTATGCCTATGACCTAGACTCAACCATGCCTATGACCTAAATTCAACCATGATTATGACCTAACTCAATCATGCCTGAAAATCACCAACCCATCCCCTTAATTCATCATATTCTTCCCTAGCTTATGGGAGAATTACATCAGCCTGAGCCCCCTTTTCATCGGGCTATGTAGGAAGCACTTTGAGGGCATGGGGACCTTAAAGGTTAGCTCACCACTCTTTACCATAATCAATGTCCCCTTCACTTTCTTATGCATGCTCATCTGTCTGATGTCATGTCCTTCTCTCTTGAAATTGTGGCACAAAATTCAAATGGTTCTGTCATTTTTTCCAAAGTTACAAAGCAATAATGATTCTAAAATACGGAATTTTTATTTTATAAACCCAACCTGATATTACTGAAACCATTCATATTTTTTTCCTAGCCAACCGATGTCAGGTCACTCTATAACCGTATTGGTCAACCCTTCTAACTAGTTTCCCTTACCTCGCTCCCTTTTCACATGCCGCCACTCATTCTTGCCCACTTTTTATCATTTTAACAACCCATTGAAACATACCTACAATCCCAACCTACCCCTACATTTCCTTTGTTGCATCTTAGGAGATGTTATTTTACTCACAAGATATTGGCCTTACCCATGCCACGACTTGTTTTCTTGAACTTGATCTACTTGGTATGACCATTGACCTTATGTACTCATTATACCTTACGATGATGTTACCTATATAAAATAAATCACACATGCAGAAATTTAAAGGCACACTTGCAGAAATGTAAACACACTTGCATAAAATAAATCACACTTGCAGAAATATAAAGGCACACTTGCATAAAAAAAATCACACTTGCATGAATTTAAACACACTTGCATAAATTGAAATTGTTGAATTGAAATAAAAAAATTAAATAAAACACCTACAGTTCACAACAAATAATTTTCACAATACAAGGATAAAAACAATAAATGTTTACAATTAAAAGAAAATGAAAAACATAAACATAAATAAATACATAGATCCATCTTCCTTGAAATGAGTGGCCAACTCATTCCTTGGAAGAGGATTTAAATCATACTTCTGAGATCTTAAAACTACAAAATATTTGAGAGGAAAGAACAAATCTTTATTTCTTGGGAGAAAAAATTACATATCTAAGTGTGGAAGGTTGCATTTATAATTCATGCATCCAACCAACTCCTTATTTTAGGAAATACAATCTGATCTTATCTTTATTCCAATCCTAACAACTAAGATCTCCATCTCCACAAAATATGGAGAGAGATATATTATTGGAGTCAAAGTCTTATCTCACTTATTTTAGGAAGATTTGCTCCCAAATCTTCTCCTTGCTTTTCGGTAACAAGAATCATAATGATTTTATTCTTCTACATTATTGGAAGGAGGATTTTCCTCAAAATATGATTTTGACCAAATACCTTTCTCGGATTTTCCATTTGACTTTGTTGTTTTTGATTGTGGAACTTTTGACGCTTGTCTGATACACTTTTTCCTCGGACTACAGTTCACTAAAAGTTAGATTTATCTTCATTGGTAAAACTTGTTGCAAATCTGAATGAGATTTTTTTTAAACACATTTCTATGAACAAAAACCTCTCTCATATTTTCCATTTTGACTTTTTGTTTTTATTTATGGAACTTTTAGTGCTCATTTGATACACTTTTCCTCGACTACAACTCACTAAAAGTTAGATCTCTCTTCATTGGTAAAACTTGTAGCAAATATGAATGAGGTTTTTGTTAAACACATTTCTATGAACAAAAACCTCTCTCATATTTTCCATTTTTAATTTTTTTTTTCTTTTATGGAACTTTTAGTGCTCATTTGATACACTTTTCCTCGACTACAGCTCACTAAAAGTTAGATCTCTCTTTATTGGTAATACCTGTAGAAAATATGAATGAGGTTTTTGTTAAACACATTTCTATGAACAAAAACCTCTCTCATATTTTCCATTGGATTCTCTGATCTTTCAAAATTCCTCAAAAAATTCAAAATCTCTTTTTGGTAAAAACTTTAGAAAATAAATAAAAAAACTTGAAACTTCTCAAATTTCTTAAAACTAAGTTCAAATTCCTAAAAACTCTTCTAAACTAAGCCTCGAGTTCTAAACTAACTCGTGAGTTCCGAACTAACTCTGTTTCCTGCTAACTAAGTTCTAGTTCCAAAACTTAAAACAACTATAACTTTTGCATACGATCTCGGATTGAGATGATTCTTTTTTGAACTTGCATAATTTTTTGAGAGGAATCTGAATATGAAATCAGATTTGAGTTTAGATATACCATCCATGATCAATTCCACTTTTCCCAATACTAGCATTATCTTTCCTTTATGGCCTGCATACACAAGACTTTGCATCTTTTCCCAAATAATCAATAGGATTAGTCAACAAAATAGATAACAAAATATTTCTAAAGAATGAACAAGATATATATCCTATATTCTATCTTAAGAAAACTATAAGTTCCTAGATTACATTTAAATCCACTTTCAAAGGTAACTTGGAAGGACAAAATAATGGTAATTTATGGCCAATTTATGGCCTCATCATTTCCCCACACTTAATCTTATGCATGTCCTCATGCATTATATTATTATCTCCTCTTCTTAGAGTCTTCTCTGCATTGAGCTTATGCATGTATGCATTCCATATATAGTTCAAAGACAAGTTCTTGTGGATCTCTTTCTGTTTTTTTTAATTTCCTTTCTTTTTGCATAATTCTTGTGTGGATCTCCTTATTTATTTTTATTCTTTCTTGTGTGGATCTCCTTCTTTTTTTTTTTTTTTTCTTGTACAACAGGTTCTTGTGTGGATCTCCTTCTTGTTTTTTTTTTTTTTTTTACAATAGGTTCTTGTGTGGATCTCCTTCTTTTTTTTGATTTTCTTTCTTGTAATTCTTCTTGTGTGGATCTCCTTTTTTTTTTTTTTTTCTTGTACAACAGGTTCTTGTGTGGATCTCCTTCTTTTTTTTTATTTTCTTTCTTGTATACAAATGTTCTTGTGTGGATCTCCTTCTTTTTTTTTTTTTTTTTCTTTACATTTTCTTGTGTGATCTCTTTTTGTTTTTTTTTTTTTTTCTTTTATGCAACATTTCTTGTGTGGATCTCTTTTTGATTTTGATTTTCTTTCTTTTAAGTTTCTTGTGTGGATCTCCTTCTACTACTTTTGATTTCTTTCTTTTACAGCAGGTTCTTGTGTGGATCTCCTTCTTGTTGTGTCTCATATTTAAAATCAAAATGCATACCTCATGCTTCTCCTTCTCTCCCACTTAAGCTCTAAGCTCATGCATGTCCTCATGCATGTTGTTTATTCATGGCTGCCCATAAATTAGACTCTAAAATTTTGATTGCAAAGAGGTGCACATATTTTTCATATAAGTAGGGGAGATATGAATTTTATCTTGCCTTCCTTGAGATTTTAAAAGTGGATCTAGTTGTAATAAAAAAACTTACAATAAAGCTTAAAAATAAAATAGTAGAACAAAATAACTTGATCATACCTCTAGTTGTCCTTGTCATCCTATTGTTAACATGGTCAAATAGTGTCGAGAAAGAAAGCCACCAGGTAATAATTGATTGCTTTTGAAGAAGAGCCCACCTTTTTTTTTTCTTTAATTGGCCAACAAGTTGTTTTCCAATCAAAGTTTTTTTTTTTTTTGATTGATTGCAAGCTAGTTTTTCCAATCAAAGTTTTTTTTTTTTTTTTTTGCCTTTGATTGGCCAGCAAGCTGGTTTTCCAATCAAAGTTTTTTTTTTTTTTTTTTTTTTTTTTTTGATTGGCCAACAAGTTGGTTTTCCAATCAAAGCTTTTTTTTTTTTTTTTTTTTTTTTTTTGAAATGATAGCATGAGAAGGATTAGAGAAAAATTTGATCCATCATCAGACTATATTCATCAAAGTACAACTTGTGTAAAATAGGAAGCAATGTCTTGAGATCTCATAAAAACCTTTTTGCATACTTGGTAACTCCAAGAAGATTTCCAAAAATTGTGTAGACAATTTCTAGGTCTTCAAAGCCCAACTTGAATTGTGCATTATCAGAATCACCATAGTAATCTTCAAATCCCAAACTAGTGATCTCAGGAGATGGATAGTTGTTAAAAGAGAGAGTGAAGGTATCCATGTGTCCCTCCAAAATCTGCATGCTCCTTGGTTTATTGTTGGTGCTCCAAAATCTGCATGTTGGTATCAAGAACAACTCTAGAAATTCCTATAGATCTAGTCCTCAGATGTTAGTACGCAAAAATTTTTTCCTTGATATTCACCATAATTGCTTCTTAATGTTATACAAGCATATACAAAAATGAAGAAATTGAAAGACATGAAAACAAATTTTTCTAATGGATATGGTTCAGGGATTGAATTTTATTATGGGATGAAAAACTAATTTGGATGGGTGGATTTATTATGAGTGAGTTTTTATTTTGGCTCTAATGAAATCCCTGAATATGGATGGAGTTAACTAGAAATGCTACCACTTCATTATTACAAACTGATAAGCCAGTTTTTTACTAAGGTTATGTGTAATAAGATCACTGAGTTGTTAGTTGATACAAGGGGAAATGGTGGTGGTTATCAAGAATGGCATATGATATTTCATCAACTGGATCTACTTCCAGATTCAATATCATATTCTACCATTTCCAGATATTGAATTCTTTGTTCATACCATTATACCTTCTTGATCAAACATCACAGTCATTTTCTTATACACAAGTTAGTTTGTGGGGAGATAAATATTTACAATCTAATATTCCTAATTGTAGAAATGAAATTTTAATCTACTTGCAGAAAATAAAAGTCTAAAGAAACTACTTACCAAATACTTCCTATCACATAATTTTGCTAAAAGGTATTCTACTATCACTAGAATATTCTTTTAGAGAACTCTGAATCTCCTAATAACACCATGTCCCCCAAAAATGCCAAAATGATGAGGGTCATCAATCCTCACCATTAATAATGTCAATCTAGGTTGGTGTCCAAGGTTGTATGCATTAAGAGAAGAAGATCTTGGAAAAAACTCCTTTAAACACAAACCAAACTTGCATAAAATAAATCACACATGCAGAAATTTAAAGGCACACTTGCAAAATGTAAACACACTTGCATAAATAAATCACACTTGCATAAAAAAGGCACACTTGCATAAAAATCAACACTTGAAAATAAACACTTGATAAATTGAAATTGTTGAAATTGCTGAATTAAAATAAACATAATTAAATGAAACACTACGCAGTTCACAACAAAATGAATTTTCACAATACAAGGATAAAACAAATACAAATTTAAATGAAAAAAAAAAAATGAATAAAAATAAAAACATAAAACACAAATATCCATCTTCCTTGGAATGAGTGGCCAACTCATTCCTTGGAAGAGGATTTAAATCATACTTTTGAGATCTTAAAACTACAAAATATTTGAGAGGAAAGAAAAACAATCTTTATTTCTTGGGAGAAAAATTACATATCTAAGTGTGGAAGGTTGCATTTATAATTTATGCATCCAACCAACTCCTTATTTTAGGAAATACAATCTGATCTTATCTTTATTCTAATCCTAACAACTAAGATCTCCATCTCCACAAAATATGGAGAGAGATATATTATTGAGTCAAAGTCTTATCTCACTTATTTTAGGAAGATTTTCTCCCAAATCTTCTCCTTGCTTTTCGGTAACAAGAATCATAATGATTTTATTCTTCTACATTATTGGAAGGAGGATTTTCTCAAAATATGATTTTGACCAAATACCTTTCTCAGGATTTTCCATTTGACTTTGTTGTTTTTGATTGTGGAACTTTTGACGCTTGTCTGATATACTTTTTCCTCGACTATAGTTCACTAAAAAAGTTAGATTTATCTTCATTGGTAAAACTTATTAAAAATATGAATGAGGTTTTTGTTAAACACATTTCTATGAACAAAAACCTCTCTCATATTTTCCATTTGACTTTTTTTTCTATTTATGGAACTTTTAGTGCTCATCTGATACACTTTTCCTCGACTACTGCAGCTCACTAAAAGTTAGATCTCTCTTCATTGGTAAAACTTGTAGCAAATATGAATGAGGTTTTTGTTAAACACATTTCTATGAACAAAAACCTCTCTCATATTTTCCATTTGAATTTTCTGTTTCTGTTTATGGAACTTTTAGTGCTCGTCTGATACACTTTTCCTCGACTACAAGCTCACTAAAAGTTAGATCTCTCTTTATTGGTAATACCTGTAGCAAATATGAATGAGGTTTTTGTTAAAAACATTTCTATGAAAAAAACCTCTCTCATATTTTCCATTGGATTCTCTGATCTTTCACAATTCCTCAAAAACTATCAAAATCTGCTTAGTTCTGGAACTAAGCCTGCGAGTTCTAAAACTAAGCCTAAAGTTCTAAACTAACTGCAGTTCCAGAACTAACTTTACGAGTTCCAAAACTAACTCTCCAGAGTTCCGAACTAACTCTCAGTGAGTTCTTGGAACTAAACTCAAAACTAAAACTAAAAAAAACAACTATAACTTTTGCATATGATCTCAGATTGAGATGATTCTTTTTTTGAACTTGCATAATTTTTTGAGAGAAATCTAAATATGAAATCAGATTTGAGTTTAGATATACCATCCATGATCAATTCCACTTTTCTCAATACTAGCATTATCTTTCCTTTATGGCCTCGCATACATAACTTTTCATCTTTTCCCAAATAATCAATAGGATTAGTCAACAAAATAGATAACAAAATATTTCTAAAAGAATGAACAAGATATATATCCTATATTCTATCTTAAGAAAACTATAAGTTCCTAGATTACCCTTACATCACACATTAATATTAATTTAATCACTTTAATTAAATTAATACTCATCCTTACTTTATTCATTTTTAATTATCTTAATTAAACCAATTTCCACCTTACCTGACACCTCAACCCACCACCTCACCTAGACACCTCATTATAAGCCTATTTTTAGTATATATCCACTCATATAACTAATTCCTTCAGACTTAGTTCAACTATAAAAATCAATGTCTATTATTCGTCTAACCACATTTCCATGTCATTAAAAGATAATGTCCATTTTGATCTGCGATAAATGGACATACCTATCCTAAATGATTGCCAAGATCTATCATTTTTAGCAAACCTAGGGAATCCTACCTTAACTAACGTTCGTCATCCTTGTTTATGAAACCAACGTCTGTTAACCCTAAAACATCATCGATTACCATATAACCTTGTCTAAGAGGTTGGCCACATTCTTTGAGTTTTTTGAGAAAATGAGATCTGCATGCAAGCAAGAACAGAAATCTTTTACATCCAGCATCCATAGCCAGCATTAAGACAAATTCGGAGGTATCGCTCTCATGGTAGCATTCTGGGAAGCACTACTCTTTGTGGCACCAAGCTCCATCCCACCGATCAATCATCACCACCACCTGCGACCATTGACCTCAAAATCATTAAGTGAGTTTATCACCTATTTCATTCCATCCTTATTCTGTTTTTAAAGGTTTTTTTCATCTCTTATAATTTTCTATTAAGCATCTCCATTTCTCCACCATTCACTTTCCATGCAAACTCAACCCTTCACCACCACACCATTAGATCATCTATACATGAAATTTATACATCTCTAGTGTTTAGAATATCCCCATGACCTCACCATCCCCATTTTCATCTTTTTGTAACCTTACACCAATTTCCAATATCATATATTATTGAGTTCCTATCATCCCGACCCAAATTAGCATCGGGAATAATCTACTCTACCCATTTTTATTACCGTCATCAGCTTCCCTCTCAAACCGGCATTGGTTATATCCCACTGATGCGATACTGTTGTATTTGCCATCCTATCAATAACATAACCTAATAATCTTCACCCAAGCAACCTAAGTGACCCAATATCGACCCTAACCAAGACTCTTAGAACCTAACCAACTACCCCACCTCTAGATCCAATTATAACCTAGCCTGATAATATTCAATTTTCTTATTGTATTTGAATGAGATACCTAAATCATATCAACTACAGTATGAATTTGTTTACTTACATTATTTCTCACATTAAGTTGTATTAAATGTGTATTAACAACCATCTAGGAAGTATCATACTTCCCATCTAGCACATGCTAGGCAATCCACTACTATATATTGTTTAACTCTCTTTTGTGGTCTTGTTTTCTATTCTAGGTAGTTCCTCC
The DNA here is from genome assembly GCA_018340775.1 of Taxus wallichiana var. yunnanensis. Lineage (NCBI taxonomy): Eukaryota > Viridiplantae > Streptophyta > Pinopsida > Cupressales > Taxaceae > Taxus > Taxus wallichiana. The sequence goes on along the minus strand of CM031235.1, from coordinate 366,063,481 downwards.
TAGCCAAAAGGAAGCTCTCATAGTCAAGCATTGGATCGAGAATTTTAAAGCATGTATAACCTTCAAACCAACCATTACATCTCCGAACAAGTATACCTCCTCATCCCTTAACGTTATCTTTTTTACTATTGTCACATTCAAAATGTAAAGAAAACGTTGAAACAATACCATCCATTAGGGATAGAATCACCCTGGTGTTAATGTCCCCTTTCGTGATTTTGTCCTTTTCCCTCTATTTTTAAAATTTGGATTGCCATATCATTTGGTATCTTATCTAAAGTCTCTTTTATCACTTTGGTCAGCCTTTTTAGTCTTAAATGAGCGAAATTCAAACAAGGGAATCAAATTGATTAACTAAAATTGACTAAAGGGTAGTATGAAGATAGTTAGAATAAGTTATGAACAAATGTATTAAAATAAATAATGTAGTAAAAGAAATATTTTAAGGGAAAATAAGAAAATATGTAAAATAAAATACTAAGCCCTAATGTGTGAGAGAGAGAGAAGACGAAATAACTCAAATGAATAATAGTTACATGTCGGACTATGTTGCAATGATGAATAGAAAATCAAAAAGAGGAACGACTATGGTGGGGTCCTACAAAATACATATCCGGGTGATATGGCTAGACTAGAGCACTTGGGAGAGGACTAGGGCACCCACGAGCACTCTGGTAAGAAAAATAGGCACCCTGGTCTAGGGAAAAGGTCTGGAACTAATCTTCACGAGTCTGCGATGACTAATGACCTTCATTTCTTGTCACATTAATTTCCTTGTATTGCATTGAATGATCCAAATATTCCAAGAGGAAGAAATAACTGAAAAGAATAAAAGGAATTATTAAAACCCTAAAAATTAAATATGCAAATGAATGGATCAAAATGACCTCATCTTCTCCACAATAGTGGGCTTACTAATTTGTAGTGATGCACTAAATTTTGAGTCCTGGATGTAGTTCTAGTGAGTGTGTGCATGTCATGCCCTAGGTGCTCTTGTGCTAGTCACACTTTTTGAAATAGTGAGCAATAGATAAATATAGAAAATGTAATAGAATGTGTGTATGGAATATAATAGAATCCCTCCCCCGTGACGTGTGATGTAGGTGTCCTAGCTTGCACCTTGATGATGGAGCTATGTGGATTCCAAATGCAATAGATGGATGCAACTCTAGATGATTGAAAGTAGTAGATGATGTTAGGTCTCTCATTATGGTCTCATAACTTTATATTCATAGGGTTCTCCTTATCTAATTTCGTAATTAACGCCAAAATTCTGACCACAAGAAAGATAAAGATGAAAATGGCTATAAGAGGCCAAAAAATGTGGCGAGAAATTGCAAAAAGGGCACCCCAATACTAATATGGGTGCTGACCAAAGCTATAATGGCGTGGAATGTCAAAAAAAGGTTGGAGGCATATTGGTGTAATAGGTTGCAAATTATGAAATAAAATAAATAAGATGACCAAAATGGAAATGGATTAATTAATAATTTCTTCACTCAAGAACCTTCTAAATAATAGTATGAGATCGGGATAAATAAATGTCTAAAGTGCATGATTTTGTGACTACATTTTTCCCCCACTTTATGTTAGTGAGTGGAAAGTTTTATAACATAAATTAGATAGAGATGTGTACTTGACGTCCATGAAGAGTGTAGTAGAAAATGCGCCAAAGGACTAGACAAAAGTGTGGAATGAAAAAATATGGAGGAGTGTGGAAACTATAAATGAAAAATGTGTAAATAAAAATTAATGAGAGTGAACCTAGGGTGGAACATGTGTGTTTATTATTCGCATGAGTGTGTAGTGAACCTTCATGGTTGGTAAAGTATGTGTGTTTTCTATGGAACATTGTTGTTGTTGGCATTATTATTTTTACCCCCATTTGACTATTTGTTTCTCATACATCTAGACCTGCAAGGAGAAAATGATCAAGTAGTCAAATATGTATGTATGTAAGTGTAAAAATGTAATGTAAAATATGCTAATGGAAATGAAAAATGTAAATGTAAATGTAAATGTAAATAGAACATGTGAACTTCATCCATGTCGAGAAAGAGAGTGTAGAAGGATATCAGTTTTGATTTTTGGGGGTGATATCACGTCATAGGAAAAAGAAGTGTAGGGAGGAAATGCTCTATGTATGCCAAGATATAATTATTTCCATGAACTAGTGTGTAGAGATCTTTGTATTTTCCTAGTTTTTTGGGTGATCCGATGCAACTAGCCAAAGTAGTGTAGAGAGGTACACCCATTGTAACCTCCCAAGCCTCAGTAACTACTATTACCATTGAATCTATGTGCATGTATACTTTGCTTAATGCTAAATCAAATGAAGCAAGAACTACCACCTAAAATAGTTCAACAATTTAGCTAAAACAAAGCATAAATACCATCAAGATAGAGAACTAAGCAAGATCTAAACTAACATTATAACTTTGAAAACATGAGATCAAAACTATGCATGCTATTTTAACATCTCTACTCTCTAGATTACCAACAAGAATGAATGGACCTATTGAGCTCCATGGCAATCAAAAATTGCTTTGTTTGATCCTTAAATAATGCGGGAATAGGAAACTTTAGCTCTTAACAATGGTGACCTCTCAAGAAAACAAAAGGCAAGCTCTTGGTCTCTTTGTTATATGCTTTGCATTTGCTCTCTTAAGAAGTTTTAGGTGTAAGTAAAAAGGTAGGTGGAGGGCTCTTTATATAGCCCAAAGGATAAAGGATTCAACACATTCTCATGAATGTGGGATAAAGGTAAAACATGATTAGGAATGGATAAGGTTGCTTTATTAAAGGTAACCTTACTTTAGAAGGGTTTAATTTATGCTTAGCAAGTCATGGGAGTTGGGGGGTGTTTTAATTAATCAAAGGTGATTAACTAATAGGTAGGTGTAAGCTTATAAAATCTAATTAGAGGAATATTAGTATGATTTAGGCTATTAGAAGGGGATTAAATCAATTAAATATTGATTTATTGGTTAAATGGAAGGGAAAGGTAATTAATTAATAATAATTAATTAGTCTAGGTAGAAGGGGTGATTTATTAATGGAAGGTCGTTAATTAGGGTATTTGTTGGATAGGAAACTTAATTAATTAGCTTAGTGTAATTAATTAATGATGATATGAGGGAAAATGAGTACTTTTGATGATATGTCGTTGATTTGCGAGAAAGGGGATAATTAGCACAATTTAAGTATTTAAATTGCTTGGGCGTAATTATAGGTGTCTACATTTTCCCCTCTTTGGGGTGGTGTAAGTGATGCCACTTCAAAGATAGTAGAAGAAGATATTTTAAAGGGATAGAAGAAAAATTAGTAAGAGGGAGATATGCCCCTCGAGTGTCGATGGGGTGATGAAAGAAGATGATCAATGATCGAAAAGGTGAGAGATAGATAGACGAAAGGGAAGAGGCAAGATGCCGGGTAAGATGGAAGAATAGGGGTGAGAGGAAAGCGATGTAGAATGAATATGGAAGAGGGGAGAGAAGAGATTAGCCTCTAGCCGCTTTATGTATTAGAACAATTTCGGTGTCATCATATTGCCATAAGAGCTACGTCATCGGTCCTTATGAAAAATATAAGCATACAACAAAGGTAGAATGACATGAAAAGCCATACTATGAATGATTGTCCATTGCTGAAAACACCAACTCCATGCAACATACAAAATGCAATGCAATACGAGAAAGTGAAATATGCCTAACTCCATGCAACATACAAAATGTAATGCAATACGAGAAGTAAACAAGATAAACTAACAGAGAAACATAATATTATATTTTATTATCGAGCTTGATTCATACCTATGAAAATTAACAACAAGAGGTTGATGATGTGCCCAAGCAAGGATACATGCGAGGGAATAACAAAGGATGCTTGGTTCGATGGAAAAGCAATGTGCACTATGAAATAAAAGAGTACTAGACAACTCGTTGTGCCCCGAGTACTGGATGAAGTAAGCACCTAGCTTTTGTTGATGGAGGTAGATCAAGATGATCCATGCAAGTCACGCACATGAACAAGTGAGAACCAAAGAGTGATGTTTTGTAGGATTATTTTCAATTTTTAGAAGTTTTCTTAAACATATTTGAATGCTTTTTGATGATTTTTTTTTCATGTTTTTTTGTATTTTTTTATTTTTCCATTGTTTTTTTTTTTAGATTTTTATATTTTCTTTTTTTTTGAACCATTTTTACTAACAAAGTCACTATGTGTGATAGGATCCAACAACGATGTTTGTGACTTCCTTGATAAGGAGACTAAGCATGTTTGTTTATCAAGAGTCATGTTTTCCCCAATCTCGATGATTGTGGTGAGTTCACACTCAACAAAGGATGTGATTTATCTGAAACATGGATTTTTATGCGGAGCTTGAGTTCCCTATCCATAGGTTTATGAACTTTGCGCCATACTTGATGGATATGTTGATGTGCGTTCTTGAATCACACTTGATTTACAACTTTGAGATTGTTCCAATTGTTGGGGGATTTTGAGCTCTTGGAAGTTTTGACCTGAGCTTGATAATGAACTGATTTGGGTTTCTTATAAGCTGATGCTTGAATTTTCTAACCTCAAGAAGGAGAAGAATGCGAAAATTTATGATTGATGATAGGAACGATAGAAATGGTAGTGGGCTTGCCACAACCATTGATAGAAGAAATATGTGATAGATGAAAAGGATACGGTCCAAGAATTGAAGAGGATGGGCTACCAGGAGGTGAGCCACGGATAGAAGGTGAAAGGCTACTAGGATGTGGCCCAAGAATAGAAGAAGAAGGGCTACTAGGACGTGACCCATAAATAGAAGATGAAGGGCTACTAGGATGTGGCCCAAGAATAGAAGAAGAAGGGATACTAGGACATGACCCATAGATGTAAGATGATGGACTACCAGGATGTGGCCCAAGAATAGAAGATGATGGACTACCCGGGGGTGATCCATACATAGAAGATAAGGGGCTAGTTGGATGTGCCCCAATAATCGAAGATATTGGGCTACTCGAAAATGTCCCACAAATAGAAGAGGGAGGGCTACTAGAAGGTGACCCACACCTAGATGAAGATGAAGAAGGCTACTTGGCACCGACCCCACAAGAGATTGTGATTGAGGAATTATGATAGACAAAGAGTTATTGGGTGATGAGAAGATAGGCCATGGATCTATGCAGACCAAGGAGTTTCATCACATAATGAAGAATGTGAAGATGGATGAATAAGAGGAGGAACAACTTGCATGATCTGAGGCTCTTCCTTCATTTCTTAATCAAAGGAATCAACCTTTTCCTCACAATATGCAGACACATCAAATTCTAAAGAGAATCCTTTTTGTAATCTACTAAAGCAATATCTTCATATGCCCCAATAAATTCCACTGATTTTTTCTTCATTCCGAAAGAGATCAATCGATATGAGTTGTTGATCGATCCCTAGGGGTTTATTGGAAGAAATAGGTTCACTTGGTGTGGAAGACTTAGAATATGTTTGATGATTATTGATAGAAAAAGATGATGTGGGGACGAAGAATATGTGTAGCTAGATGTCTCAGGAGTAGAAGAAGGTGGTTTGGACCTACCTATACAATGGTATGTCGTATGTAAAATAGTAGGATTAAGTCCAAAGTCTGTAGATTGTGACACATGGGTCGATTCAGATGTTTGTCTCAAAGGACTTTGAGTCACACGAATCTTCACACAAGGAAGATGATGTGGGGTGATTTATGAAGAAGGTCCTACAAAGAAGGGGAGGACTGTGATTCAAGCATCGCATTAGATGAATGATGACAAGGGTCCTGCAAAGAAAGAGAGGACCACGATTCAAGAATTGTATTATACTTCTAATTGGAGGGATTTGGAGTCGCATGTATCTTCAAAGGAAGAAGACATCATTGGGGCGACTGATAAAAGGGGTCTTGTGAAGAAAGGGAGGACCGTGACATAAGAGTCGCATTAGATGATTGATGAAGAGGATCCTGTAAAGAAAGGGAGGACTGTGATTCAAGCATCGCATTAGATGAATGATGACAAGGGTCCTGCGAAGAAAGAGAGGACTACGATTCAAGAATTGTATTATACTTCGATTGGGGGATTCGAGTCGTGTGTATCTTCAAAGGAAGAAGATGTCATTGGGGTGACTGATAAAAGGGGTCCTACGAAGAAAGGGAGGACCATGACATAAGAGTCACATTAGATGATTGATGAAGAGGATCCTGCAAAGAAAGGGAGGACCATGACTTAGGAGTCGAATTAGATGAATCCGAATAGTAGTTTGGATCTGAATCCTCAGAAGAGTCAGAGGAAATATTTGGATTGGAATCCTTAGAAGAAGAGGAAATGTTTGGATTAGAATTAGAAGAAGAGTGGGGGGAACTCGAATAATAATTTGGATCAGACATGTCCAAATCATACCATCGACTATGAGATGAAGGTGGGGAGCGAGTTACTGGATGGGTCCTTTAGCGAAGAACCAATCGAGGTTTGGTCATGATGGGCGTCCTTTGATGTGAATGCCGAAAGTTGGATTCCTTATTGTCTTAAGCATGAGGAACCGTGTGATAATCAATCATCTCTTGTGTCATTTAAGCACAAACTTCTAAACCTATATAGTGTGATCAAAATTCTTGAAAGTGAAGAAGGCTCCATGCTGATTTGGGTAGCATAATGGCAGCCAACTAGACATTCATCATGTATGGAGATGCGTGTGTGATTTTTTCGAAGGGGGCTAAGGAAAATAAACATCGTGATGATGTAATCTCGATGAGATCAAAGGATTTTCCTAGAAAACAAGTTTTCTTGAATGAATAATCATAAATAACAATCACGAAAGTGTGAAACACAAAGCCAATCAACAAGGAGCTACTCCCTATGTAAAATGCATGTGCAAAGTGATAGTCTGATGCAAAAATGATCAACACAATGGCAATATTTATGTCAAGCTCAAAATGAACAAGGCATAAATATTAACAAAGGGTAGATGTGACTCCCAATCAAAGGATACCATGACAAGTTTAACAACCAACAAGGCCTAAATGTTAAAGGGTGAGGATTACAAATGTAAGCCACGTAACCACACCAATTGGACATGTTAATCAAGATTTACGAAGAAGCGAGATATTAGTGTCAAAGTGGTATCAAAACGACACAAACAAAGTAAGTGACACTCTTCAAGATTTTAGACAATGTTTGAAGCCAAACCAAGTCAAGGTATACTGAGGATGTGTTAAAATGTGCGCAGCGTAATGCCACAATGCAAATACTTAGATCACATTTATGAAAAACATGACATAAGTATCTTAATTGTGTCAAGACAATGCACATAAGGTAACACGTAAAAGGGAGATCAAATGATGAATTAATCTGAACTATGATGATGATATTGACTTGGGTATCAAGATCATAAAGGCTCCCAATGATATAAATATGCCTCCGCACATTTTAGACGTTTAGCTTACCCAGCTGAAAACATGGATAGGCATAAATAGACAAAAAAGTGGCAGAGACAATCGATTGGTAACACAAAGGTAGTCACTCTCCTTCTAATCAACAAAGTGTCAAAAGAATGTGAAGGAAACAAATCAAAAGAATGATGAAAAATGCTAGCTTCACTTTGGCAGAGTTTCACCTCACCCTAAGGAAAGTAAAAACTAGGTGAAAGTAACACGCCACACGTTTTCAATGAAAATATGATTCACAACTCAACACTGTTTTAGATTGGTCAAAGTGGGCTCCTAGCCAAAGTATATTCTCCTAGGTGGTTCTCTCACCCTAGGTGTTACAAAGTTGCCATGAGCGAGCACGATTTACCCAAAAGTCATACCGACTAGTTTGGGAGTATCTTGGCTTTACTTTTACCCCTTCAAGAATAAAAGTGTAACTAGTGCGTCTATGTGTACTATCACTAGGTCGCCACAACGGACAACCTCTAACGCTATCTCACAAAGGAATCACTAGTCAAGTAGGTAGTGCGGAGCACTTCCCGTTTCATCCACAAGGTTCCCTCTTGCATGGACTACTTTGGGTTCCCGAACCACCCCCATTGTTTTAGCTTAAGGCATTATGCTAAAGGGGTTATGTTCGATTGAGCGGAGAAGGCGTACCCTTTTCCAAACTTTGCAATACAATGTTTTGAATATGTTGTTCTTTTTATCTTGTTTAATTAGGTATGGTTTGGTTCAACACCTTTTGGCAACTCGTATAATACAATTTGTATTAGTAGTTTTTACTTTTTTTTGATTCCTCATTTCCTTGACAAGTGTTTTTAGGTCCCGCACTCAAGCGTTAGTAGTTTTCTAAGAAAATCAAATTATTTAAAAGAGGATTAAGAGTTGATTTTCATTCTCAAGATCATCTAAGGATGTAAGAGAAGAACATACACAAAAAATAATCTAACTAACAAGTAAAGAAAACTTTTCAATCAATGAACCATACAAAATTCTTGATAAATGTTCATTCCCTTAAGCCAAAAGTGAAAGATGAAGTTTCCAATTTACCAAATGTTATAAAATGACTACTAAAGTTGCTTTTGATTCTTAAGATCACCCTAAGGTGCAAGAGAAGAGAATACACAAACTTTATCCCAACTATATAGAAATGGAAAACTTCAAATCAAAGAACCATTGAAAAATCTTTGTAAAGGTTCATTCCCTTAAGCAAAATGAATATTCAAATTTCCAAGTTTAATCCCAATGTTAAAAGATAGAGATCAAAGTTTTTTTCTTTTTAAGATCACCAAAATGTTCAAGATAAGATCATACACACGCTTTGGTCTAAATCGAGTAAGCATGGAAATACAACATTCATCAAAACATTAGACATGTTAGAAAATGACCAGTTTTAAACTAACAGAAAAACCTATAATTTCGGTAAGTATAAATCCAATACTTATGTTTTCATTGCATATTTAACTTCAATACCTTTCCAACGCAAAAACATGGAGTCATTTCAAGTTCGGGAGCAAAAGTTATGGCCTTCGAAAGATGGGTTACACATATGCTCTTATGCTCACAGGTATGCACTTAACATGCACTCAAAAATGTCAAAAAAACGTCTTTTAATATGTAAAATGGGAAAAAAATTTCCAACCAAGATTCAATTTTGACAACAACCCATCACATCAATATATGAATAGAAAACTCAATGCTATCAAACATTAACATACATGCTCAAGAATTTAAATTTTTAAGAAATTGACAAAACTAGCATGTAGAATGATGAAAAAGTAAGCTCTAAAAATGAAAACATGATGAAATCTTGAAATTTTCTCACCAAGATTAAATTTTGACAGCAACCAACCACATTAATATGTAAATAGAAGACTCAGCACTATCAAACACTAACTTACATGCTCAAGATTTTTAAAATTTTCAAGAAATTGACAAAACTAGCATGTAGAATGTTTAAAAAGTAAGCTCTAAAAATGAAAACATGGAGAAATCTTGAAATTTTCCCATCAATTCCAATTTTGACAGCACTTCACCTCCTTTTTGCCTACAAGGAAGACTCAACACATGCAAACTCAACAAAATAAGTTAAGAAAAATAAGTTAGATCAACATGTCTAAAAGAGGGTTAGTAACCAAAAATGAAACTTAACTACAAAAACTTGAAATTAAGTGCAAAGGACAATGGATTAAGTCCCCAGGGCATGGCAAATGTGTGCATGTATAGTTTTCTTGATGCTAAATAAAATGAAGCAAGAACTACCACCTAAAATAGTTCTACAATTTAGCTAAAACAAAGCATAAACACCATCAAGATAGAGAACTAAGCAAGATCTAAACTAACATTATAACTTTGAAAACATGAGATCAAAACTATGCATGCTATTTTAACATCTCTACTCTCCTAGATTACCAACAAGAACGGATGAACCTATTTAGCTCCAATGGTAATCAAAACTTGTTTTGTTTGATCCTTAATGAATGCCAAAATAGGAAGCTTTAGCTCTTAACAATGGTGACCTCTCAAGAAAACAAAAGGCAAGCTCTTAGTCTCTTTGCTATATGCTTTGCATTTGCTCTCTTAAGAAGTTTTAGGTGTAAGTAAAAAGGTAGGTAGAGGGCTCTTTATATAGCCCAAAGGATAAAGGATTCAACACATTCTCATGAATGTGGGATAAAGGTAAAACATGATTAGGAATGGATAAGGTTGCTTTATTAAAGGTAACCTTACTTTAGAAGGGTTTAATTTATGCTTAGCAAGTCATGGGAGTTGGGGGTGTTTTAATTAATCAAAAGTGATTAACTAATAGGTAGGTGTAAGCTTATAAAATCCAATTAGAGGAATATTAGTACGATTTAGGCTATTAGAGGGATTAAATCAATTAAATATTGATTTATTGGTTAAATGGAAGGGAAAGCTAATTAATTAATAGTAATTAATTAGTCTAGGTAGAAAAGGGTGATTTATTAACGGAAGGTCGTTAATTAGGTACTTTTTGATAGGAAACTTAATTAATTAGCTTAGTGTAATTAATTAATGATGATATGAGGAAAATGAGTGCTTTTGATGATATTTCGTTGATTTGCGAGAAAGTGGATAATTAGCGCAATTTAAGTATTTAAATTGCTTGGGCGTAATTATAGGTGTCTACATTTGCCCCTCTTTGGGGTGGCATAAGTGATGCCACTTCAAAGATAGTAGGCGTAAGATATTTTAAAGGGATAGAAGAAAAATTAGTAAGAGGGAGATATGCCCTCGAGTGTCGATGGGGTGATGAACGAAGATGATTGATGATCGAAAAAAGGTGAGAGATAGATAGATTTAAAGGGAAGAGGCAAGATGCCCGAGTAAGATGGAAGAATAGGGGTGAGAGAAAGCGATGTAGAATGAATATGGAAGAGGGAGAGAAGAGATTAGCCTCTAGCCACTATGTATTAGAAACAATTTTTTGTCATCATATTGCCATAAGAGCTACGTCGTCATCGGTCCTTATGAAAAATATAGGCATACGACAAAGGTAGAATGACATGAAAAACCATACTACGAATGATTTTCCATTGCTGAAAACACCAACTCCATGCAACATACAAAATGCAATGCAATACGAGAAAGTGAAATATGCCTAACTCCATACAACATACATACAAAATGTAATGCAATACGAGAAAGTAAACAAGCTAAACTAAACTAACGAGAGAAACATAATATAATGTTTTTATTATCGAGTTTTAGTTACGACTGTGAAAATTATTGAAAAGGGTTGATGATGGTGTCCCAAGCAAGGATACATGCGAGGGGAATAACAGAGAGACACTTGGGTCCAATGGAAAAGCAATGTGCACTACTTTGAAACAATACCGTGACAACCGTTGTGCCCCGTAGTATGGATGAAGTAAGCAGCCTAGCTTTTGTTGATGGAGGTAGATCAAGATGATCCATAAGTCACATCATGATGCGTTAGAAAAGCAACAGCGAGTGTGAGAATCAACAAGTGACTCTTCCACGTACCCGACCTCCCGAGTCATGCCGAGACAAATGCGGTGGGGTAGAATATGCGAGACAAACTAGTTGGGGAGTCTAATGTCTTCGACACGCACTAATGGTATTTGCGAATCTAAGGCAAAAAGGCCCTTCTAACTTGGACTAGTGTGATAGATCGATCGGCGAGATGATCTTTCAAAGGCTCCAATCAATATCGAGCTCGGCGTGATTCAATCTATGGGTTGTGGGATGCGTGGAAAATGACCCGGATGGTTTCGTGTATTTCTCCCGATAGGGTCATATGGCGAATATAGTCAACTCTATGGATGATTCTCGGCCTAGTCCAAAATTCTCTAGCTTTGTTAGGCTGTGGTGTCTAGTAGGGGACAAGCTGTTGAATGATGATAGGTGGAATCGGAGTGGTGAAAATACTAATGTGCGTAGGCAGTGTGTCTATATCTAACCGACTTGTAGATTCGTTGGGTAGGTGGGATTTGTGGATCACAACCGTAGACTCTTGGTTGTTGCGGTCCTGTTATGGTCATACGTGAGATCAAGTTCTAATCCCTAGTATCCAGTAGTCGTAAGCTTTCTCAGCCTCTACGTTTAGAATCAGTAATTGTGTGATTTTCTCGAGAATACCTCACGGGTGTTCTAGCACTTGAATTCTTAAGTGGTATCTATATCTACGTGAGGGTGTCTCCAAATGGTCATTTGTGGAACTAAAGGATCGCACCCGAATACTTGTTCTCTTTCAAATCCTTCTACAGTCATGCGGATGTTTTCTAGGATAACCTGTAGTTTGGTTGATTTGACCAAAATGTGTGTGCTTGGTTGTCTTCTTAGTTTAACCCTCTCAAGCTGTGACTTGATCTCATTGGAAGTCATTGTTGTTTGGAAGACTTGTATCCTAAGGTTTTGGTCAATGTTAATTCTTGCCACTATGATATTGGGTTGGGTCAGTACAATTGGCTCGAAATGTATTCCACTGGCTCCCTAGGTCCCGTAATTGTCATGCAAAAGCAAAGAATGAAACAAACTATAATAAAGTAAAATCTAAGTACACTTCTAGCATATATAATTCCTTTTTTTTTTTTGTATTTTCCGAAATTTATAAGAAAGCAATATATCTAAAATATTTAGAATTGACAACTAAACTAATAACGTAAAACAAACAAAATAGCCGAGTGTAGCTATTTATGCATGCAATTTTGTATATCTATTCTAAACAACGAAATAACTAATCTATTTATAGATTCTCGATCCTACCTTAGAAGTGAGGAATGAATCATAGTTTCTCGAAACTATCAATCCCCAACTTCCCGGCAATATCGAGAATGGAAATAACCGTAATAAAGCGATTAACTACTTTATTTGATAAGTTCTAACTAAAACTTTGAAAGATGAAACCTCGGATTTCACTGTAACAGTGCGGCGAATCCGACGCGGTGTGTGTGTTCTTGTCTCCTCGAATGATCTCCTCATTCTTTGTGCTCACGTGAATCCGAAAAGCGTGTAATGCTTGCATCAACAGGAATAGATATTTGGATCAATGGATAGCCTTCGAATGCGAGACGAGAATAGAATGCGGATAGAGAGGGATAGCGCAAGAGTACGAGCTTGGCCTATGCAATTCCTAGTGGGGTCTCACTTTGCGAATCATGCAACAAAATGCGTCCGTAACACAAACTCGCCGTGTATGAAGAGCAAAACTGCAACTTTAATGGCTGCCTAAACTATTCTACTCCAAAAACAATGATACTTGTTTGCACAAGTTGGATCTCGTGGCTTACCAACAAATTGGTGATAATGCAACCAAGCATGTAAAGGATTTAAACTATCAAACTTAAGCAAACTAGAAGACTGAACTACTGAAAATGGTGAGTTTGAAACAAGAATGAGGGGCCCAAATAATGTTTGCACTTGCACAAGTTGGATATGTGGCTTACCAGCTGCAACACAATACTAACCAAAGCACTCAATGAGAAAACTAAGAATTCTAAGCAAAGGAAAACTAAATCTGCTGTAACAAGAAATTCAAAAGCAAACTTTGGAGCAAAACTCAGAGCTCTTTGCTTGAGTGCAAGCAATCCATTTATAGGAATTCAAACACCCAAAGATCAAATCCAAACTGAACTCCTAAACAATAAACAAAGGAAAAACACTATTCCAGGGGACCAAAAACATTAATGCATGCTCAAGTCGGCAAGAAAAGCTGGTGAAACGTGATATTTCACGCGGGTCGCGCTAAAAGAGCATTCGGAAAACGCTTAAGCACAAGACCGCCGCCGCCACCGCTCAGGCGGCGGCGGTTTCGCGATCAAGGTTCGGAGGCCGAGGAAAGAGGGAAAAGGGGAAAACAAAGAGACACGGGGCTAAGCGGGGCATGCGGGATGTTAACGCATATCCGAAGAGCTCTTCCCCGGATCCCGAACACCTTTCGAGGAGACTCAGTATCATCATTGGGGCATTTATTACACTGCCTTAGTAGCTACAAGACCTTACAATTTTGGGTACGTATAGTCACACACATGAACAAGTGAGAACCCAAAGAGTGACGTTTTGTAAGATGATTTTCAATTTTTAGAAGTTTTCTTAAACATATTTGAATGTTTTTGATGATTTTTTTCATGTTTTTGTATTTTTTATTTTTGCATTGTTTTTTATTTTTAGATTTTAGATTTTTTTTTTTTTTTGAACCGTTGTTACTAACAAAGTGACTCTATGTGATAGGATCCAATAACAATGTTTACGACTTACTTGATAAGGAGACTAAGTGTTTTTGTTTATCAAGAGTCATGTTATCCCCAATCTTGATGATCGTGGTGAGTTCACACTCAACAAAGGACTGATTTATCTGAAACATGGATTTTGCATGCGGGAGCTTGAGTTCCCTATCTAGAGGTTTATGCACTTTGTGCCATACTTGATGGTTATGTTGATGTGCGTTCTTGAATCACGCTTGATTTACAACTTTGAGATTGTTCCAATTGTTGGGGGATTTTGAGCTCTTGGAAGTTTTGACCTGAGCTTGATAATGAACCTATTTGGGTTTCTTATAAGTTGACGCTTGAATTTTCTAGACCTCGAGAAGGAGAAGAATGTGAACATTTATGATTGATGATAGGAATGATAGAAATGGTAGTGGGCTTGCCACAACCATTGATAGAAGAAATATGTGATAGATGAAAATGATACGGTCCAAGAATTGAAGAGGATGGGCTACCAGGAGGTGAGCCACGGATAGAAGGTGAAAGGCTACTAGGATGTATCCCAAGAATAGAAGAAGGACTAATAGGATGTAACCCATAAATATAAGATGAAGGGCTACTAGGATGTGGCCCAAGAATAGAAGAAGAAGGGCTACTAGGACGTGACCCATAGATGTAAGATGATGGACTACCAGGATGTGGCCCAAGAATAGAAGATGATGGACTACCCGGGGTGATCCATACATAGAAGATAAGGGGCTAGTTGGACGTGCCCCAATAATCGAAGATAGTGGGCTACTCGAAAATGTCCCACAAATAGAAGAGGGAGGGCTACTAGAAGGTGACCCACACCTAGATGAAGATGAAGGGCTACTTGGCACTGACCCCACAAGAGATTGTGATTGAGGAATTATGATAGACGAAGAGTTATTGGGTGATGAGAAGATAGGCCATGGATCTATGCAAGACCAAGGAGTTTCATCACATAATGAAGAATGTGAAGATGGATGAATAAGAGGAGGAACAACTTGCATGATCCGAGGCTCTTCCTCCATTCTTGATCAAAGAAATCAACTTTTCCTCTCAATATGCGAGACGCATCAAAGTCTAAAGAGAATCCTTTTTGTAATCTACTAAAGCAATATCTTCATATGCCCCCAATAAATTCCCTAATTGTTTCTTCATTCTGAAAGAGATCTGTTGGTATGAGTTGTTGATCGATCCCTAGGGGTTATTGGAAGAAATAGGTTCACTTGGTGTGGAAGACTTAGAAGATGTTTGATGATTATTGATAAGAAGATGATGATGTGGGGACGAAGAATATGTGTAGCTAGATGTCTTGGGAGTAGAAGAAGGTGGTGTGGACCTACCTATACAATGGTATGTCATATGTAAAATAGTAGGATTAAGTCACAAGTCTGTAGATTGTGACACATGGGTCGATCGGATGTTTGTCTCAAAGGACTTTGAGTCACATGAATCTTCGAGAGAAGGAAGATTCTGTGGGGTGATTTATGAAGAAGGTCTGCGAAGAAGGGAGGAATGTGATTCAAGTATCGCATTAGATGAATGATGACAAGGGTCTTGCGAAAGAGAGGACCATGATTCAAGAATTGTATTATACTTCCGATTCGAGGGATTTGGAGTCGCGTGTATCTTCAAAGGAAGAAGACGTCATTGGGGTGACTAAAGGGGTCTGAAAGAAAGGGAGGACCGTGACATAAGATTCGCATTAGATGATTGATGAAGTGGATCCTGTAAAGAAAGGGAGGACTGTGATTCAAGCATCGCATTAGATTAATGATGACAAGGGTCCTGCGAAGAAAGAGAGGACTACGATTCAAGAATTGTATTATACTTGATTGGAGGGATTCGAGTCGTGTGTATCTTGGGAAGAAGACGTCATTGGGGCGACTTATAGAAGGGGTCCTACGAAGAAAGGGAGGACTGTGACATAAGAGTCACATTAGATGATTGATGAAGAGGATCCTGCAAAGAAAGGGAGGACCATGACTTAGGAGTCGAATTAGATGAATCCAAATAGTAGTTTGGATCTAAATCCTCAGAAGATTCAGAGGAAATATTTGGATTGGAATCCTCAAAAGAAGAGGAAATGTTTGGATTAGAATTAGAAGAAGAGTGGGGGGAACTCGAATAATAATTTGGATCAGACATGTCCAAATCATACCACCGACTATGAGATGAAGGTGGGGAACGAGTTACCTGGATGGGTTCTCTAGCGCGAAGAACCAATTGAGGTTTGGTCATGATGGGCGTCCTTTGATGTGAACGCTGAAAGTTGGATTCCTTATTGTCGTAAGTGTGAGGAACCGCATGATAATCAGTCATCTCTTGTGTCGTTTAAGCACAAATGTCTAGACCTAGATAGTGCGATCAAACTTCTTCAAAGTGAAGAAGGCTCCATGCCGATTTGGGCAACACAATGGCAGCCAACTAGACATTCATTATGTATGGAGATGCGTGTGTGATTTTTCGAAGGGGGCTAAGGAAAATAAACATTGTGATGACATAATCTTGATGAGATCAAAAGGGATTGTCCTAGAAAACAAGTTTTCTAAATGAATAATCATAAAGAACAATCACGAAAGTGTGAAACACAAAGCCAATCAACAAGGAACTACTCCCTATGTAAAATGCATGTGCAAAGTGATAGTCTAATGCAAAAATGATCAACACAATGGCAATATTTACGTCAAGCTCAAAATGAACAAGGCATAAATATTAACAAAGGGTAGATGTGACTCCTAATCAAAGGATACCATGACAAGTTTAACAACCAACAAGGCCTAAATGTTAAAGGGTGAGGATTACAAACGTAAGCCACGTAACCACACCAATTGGACACGTTAATCAAGCTTTACGAAGAAGTGAGATATTAGTGTCAAAGTGGTATCGAAACGACGCAAACAAAGTAAGCGACACTCTTCAAGATTTTGGACAATGTTTGAAGCCAAACCAAGTCAAGGTATAGAGGATGTGTTAAAATGTGTGCAGCATAATGCCACAATGCAGATACTTAGATCACATTTATGAAAAACATGACATAAGTATCTTAATTGTGTTGAGACAATGCACACAAGGTAACACGTCAAAGGGAGATAAAATGATGAATTAATCTGAACTATGATGATGATATTGATGTGGGTATCAAGATCACAAAGGCTACCAATGATATAAATATGCCTCCACACACTTTATACGTTTAACTTACCTAGCTGCAAACATGGATGGGCGTAAATGGACAAAAAAGTGGCAGAGACAATCGATTGGTAACACAAAGGTAGTCACTCTCCTTCTAGATAAAAAAGTGTCAAAAGAATGTGAAGGAAACAAATCAAAAGAATGACAAAAAATGCTAGCTTCACTTCGGCAGAGTTTCACCTCACCCTAAGGCAAGTAAAAACTAGGCGAAAGTAACACGCCACACGTTTCTCAATGAAAATATGATTCACAACTCAACACTTGTTTTAGATTAGTCAAAGTGGGCTCCTAGCCTAAGTATATTCTCTGAGTGGTTCTCTCACCCTAGGTGTTACAAAGTTGCCACGAGCGAGCGCGATTTACCCAAAAGTCACACTGACTATTTTGGGAGTATCTCGGCTTTACTTTACCCCCTTCAAGAATAGTAGGCAACTAGTGCGTCTATGTGTACTATCACTAGGGTTGCCACAAAGGACAACCTCTAACACTATCTCACAAAGGTATCACTAGTCAAGTAGGTAGTGCAGATCACTTCTGTTTCATCCACAAGGTTCCCTCTTGCGTGGACTACTTTGGGGTTCCTAGAACCACCCTCATTGTTGTAGCTTAAGGCTTTATTCCAAAAGGGTTATGTTTCGGTTGAGCGGAGAGGGACGTACCCTTTTCTCGAAACTTACAATACAAATGTTTTGAATATGTTGTTCTTTTTATCTTGTTTAATTAGTTGTGGTTTGGTTGAACACCTTTTGGCAACTCTGTATAACAACTTTATTAGTAGTTTTTGACTTTGTTTTGATTCCTCATTTCCTTGACAAGCGTTTTTAGGTCCTGCGCTCAAGCGTTAGTAGTTTTCCAATAAAATCACGTTATTTAAAAGAGGATTAAGAGTTGATTTTCATTCTCAAGATCATCCAAGGATGCAAGAGAAGAGCATACACAAAAATAATCTAACTAACAAGTAAAGAAAAACTTTTCAATTAATGAACCATACAAAATTCTTGATAAATGTTCATTCCCTTAAACCAAAAGTGAAAGATGAAGTTTCTAATTTACCAAACGTTATAAAATAAAGACTAAAGTTGCTTTTGATTCTCAAGATCACCCTAAGGTGCAAGAGAAGAGCATACACAAACTTTATCCCAACTATATAGAAATGGAAAACTTCAAATCAAAGAACCATTGAAAAATGCTTTGTAAAAGGTTCATTCCCTTAAGCAAAATGAATAATCAAATTTCCAAGTTTAATCCCAATGTTAAAAAGATAGAGTTCAAAGCTGTTTTTTCTTCTCAAGATCACCAAAGGTTGCAGAAAAAAATTATACACACGCTTTGGTCTAAATCGAGTAAGCATGGAAATACAACATTCATCAAAACATTAGACATGTTATAAAATGACCAGTTTTAAACTAACAGAAAAACTTACAATTTCTGTAAGTATAAATCCCAAATTTATGTTTTCATTGCATATTTAACTTCAATACCTTTCCAACGAAAAAACAATGGAGTCATTTCAAGTTTGGGAGAAAAAGTTATGGCCTTCGGAAGATGGGTTACGCATATGCTCTTATGCTCATGGGTATGCACTTGACATGCGCTCAAAAAATGTCAAAAAACGTCTCTTAATCTACAAAATGGGAAAATTTTTCCAGCCAAGATTCAATTTTGACAAAAACCCATCACATCAATATATGAATAGAAAAATCAACGCTATCAAACATTAACATACATGCTCAAGAATTTAATTTTTTAAGAAATTGACAAAACTAGCATGTAGAATGATGAAAAAGTAAGCTCTAAAAATGAAAACATGATGAAATCTTGAAATTTTCTCACCAAGATTAAATTTTGACAGCAACCCACCGCATTAATATGTAAATAGAAGACTCGGCACTATCAAACACTAACCTACATGCTCAAGAATTTAAAATTTTCAAGAAATTGACAAAACTAGCATGTAGAATGTTTAAAAAGTAAGCTCTAAAAATGAAAACATGGAGAAATCTTGAAATTTTCCCATCAATTCTAATTTTTACATCACTTGACCTCCTTTATGCCTACAAGGAAGACTCAACACATGCAAACTCAACAAAACAATTTAAGAAAAATAAGTTAGATCAACACGTGTAAAAAGAGGGTTAGTAACCAAAAATGAAACTTAACTACAAAAACTTGAAATTAAGTGCAAAGAACAATGGAGTAAGTCCCACAGGCATTTCAAATGTGTGCATGTATAATTTTCTTGATGCTAAATCAAATGAAGCAAGAACTACCCCTAAAATAGTTCTACAATTTAGCTAAAACAAAGCATAAACACCATCGAGATAGAGAACTAAGCAAGATCTAAACTAACATTATAACTTTGAAAACATGAGATCAAAACTATGCATGCTATTTTAACATTTCTACTCTCCTAGATTACCAACAAGAATGGATGGACCTATTTAGCTCCAATGGCAATCAAAAATTTCTTTGTTTGATCCTTAAAGAATGCTAGAATAGGAAGCTTTATCTCTTAACAATGGTGACCTCTCAAGAAAACAAAAGGCAAGCTCTTAGTGTCTTTGTTATATGCTTTGCATTTTCTCTCTTAAGAAGTTTTAGGTGTAAGTAAAAAAGTAGGTAGAGGGCTCTTTATATATCCTTAAGGATAAAGGATTCAACACATTCTCATGAATGTGGGATAAAGGTAAAACATGATTAGGAATGGATAAGGTTGCTTTATTAAAGGTAACCTTACTTTAGAAGGGTTTAATTTATGTTTAGCAAGTCATGGGAGTTGGGGGTGTTTTAATTAATCAAAGGTGATTAACTAATAGGTAGGTGTAAGCTTATAGAAGCCAATTAGGGGAATATTAGTACGATTTAGGCTATTATAAGAGGATTAAATCAATTAAATATTGATTTATTGGTTAAATGGAAGGAAAGCTAATTAATTAATAATAATTAATTATTCTAGGTAGAAGGGATGATTTATTAATGGAAGGTCATTAATTAGGGTATTTGTTGGATAGGCAACTTAATTAATTAGCTTAGTGTAATTAATTAATGATGATATGAGGGAAAATGAGTGCTTTTGACGATATGTCGTTGATTTGCGAGAAAGGGAATAATTAGTGCAATTTAAGTATTTAAATTGCTTGGGCGTAATTATAGGTGTCTACGAATCATAGCACCCTCGATTTTCACAAGTGTGTGCTTGAGCTCACGGTGTGGTTGGGTAGCATGAGTACTATCTTTAAGTGTGGGACTTCTTTACTTGAGATAGACCTCGAAAGAAAGTTGTTTCTTACAACTAAACTACTGCCACAATCTACTCCCGATGTAGGTAGAACTATCTTATCCTAATCTAACTTTCCAAGGGACCAGGGAGAGAGTGCATGAAGGTAAATCCTACACTAACAACAATGATACACCAAAAAAGAAGGGTATGAGAATAATCTCCAATTATTGAAAATGGAATCAAAATGTAGATTAAAGAGGGGATGACAGTTCTCCAAGTCTAATAATATCATTCATCGCACATTTCCATGCATACATAATAATAATAGGTCCCAAAAGAGTACCAATGAATAGACACAAACATCTCTGATAAGATTAGTGAGGCGGGAGAATGCAAACAAACACACGTGAGGGAAATACATCCAAAAACTTGCATCTATTGCTCCATTAATATGCATCATCTAAAATATTAAAAAGGGAAGGCTGTATCAACATTAAATGAGTCCACTATAAAAGCGAGCAGCACATTGGCTTATAAAACAAAATTGACGAGTTTTTAATTGCTCATCAAATCATTCTCTTATAATGAACCCAATACTTGAATTTATAGAATTTTGAGAAGAGAGAAAGAGAGGGGATGGGATTCCCAAAATTTACTTTTCATCTAAATTAAATTCATGACAAATGAGTTTGGTTGGTGAATATTGACCTCAAAATCAATCTTTAGGTGTCCCATAACTTGCGGCGATGGAAGAATGATTTCCCATACTCATTAAATGCTTATCGACCACTTTTCAACAACCAAATAGAAATGGGATACTTTTCCTTTAAAATCACCCTCAAATATTCATAAATTATATATTTCTTATTTTTAATGTTTTGGGCTTGGAACCACGATTCAACAAGACTAATTTTGCAAAATTCCATTGAGAATTGTAAAATTTATGGCCCTCTGTGTGTGAGAAACTATTATGAGTTTACCATGGATTTCATGCAATTTACTAAGATGAGCATTTAATATTTTATATCTAGAGATATTTCTTTTCTTTTCACCCACCTACCCTCATTAAAAATTTAGAGGATGTTTAATAATCCTTTCAAAAACTCCAATTTTTAAAAATCGGATCCCCGAAGTCAAAAGCTATGCTCGTTTGAAGTTTAGGGAGTGGGTGTTCAACGTGAGCTCTCATAATCCATATTAAACCACTTTCTCTTTGTATTTTGGGTATTGCGGGATTCTGGGAACTTTTGGTTACTGGTGTATAAGGGTCGTTTGGGTCACCCAACTCCTATTTATTTGCGATGCTCTTTGTCTCCTTGATGTGCAGAAATTTCACCTCCACAAGGAACTCACATTCCCGCAACATTTGTTCTTCTCGGTCCCTAGAGCCTTCAACTTTCTTCTTACCCACACAACACTAATTCAATGCCTTCTTCATTGTGTGGTGATTTCAAGTTTTTGGGGAACCCATTTTCCTGCGATACTTGAACCATCCAGGCCCACAACTTCTACCATATCCACAATCTGAAAGGACCCGCTTCAACCTTTTGCAAATCGGGCAAGTTGGTATTTCGGGAACTTGTGGCATGATGGAACCTATGTTTCTGGACCACTTTGGGACCTAATTTATCCATGAATCATTATTTCCTTATAATTTTAGACCCAAGTCAAGGACAAGGAACCTAGTTTAATCCGCCGCATGATATCCATTCCACCCGCAGCCCTAAACCCATGAAGACATTAAAATAGGTCTCTTTTCCGTTTTTTCAAATTTTAACAATTTTTGCTAAATCCTTATATTTTCTAGAATAGATAAGTTAGAAAAAATAAAATGGGTGCCCCTAGCATCCAAATTTCTTGTTTTCACCATTTCCTTTTCTCCAAGTCTAAAGAAATTGCGAGTTATCGAAATTTACCACAGGGTAAATTTGGATAACAACTACTTCCCAAAACTTCTAAGGACACCATGTCTATAAAATTCATTTTGTATGGGGTTCGTAGTGGTATGAACCCACTCATTGTATGTAACCCACAATGCCAAGGGTGAAAAGTGCATTGAAATCGAACCAATGTAAATGTGTTATGTTAGTATAAACCCAAATGATGCCCCCTCTTTGGGGGATGCATGCGACATCGATGATAGAGACATGCAGCCCCAAAAGAGGACCAACTATATGTACGTTATAACCCTAGAAATTGCTTGGTAAAAACCAAGGCATGCACAAACAAGAAGGCTAGCCAAAGACAAGTGTAAACATACATGCATATAGAAAATAATGTGTAAAACTACGTAAATAGTGTGTGAGCTACCAATGTAATGTAATGTAAAATGCAAGAAGAAAGTAAGCCACATAAATGTGGTTTGAAACATGGGACATCACTCACGATGTCACAAGACACGCAAGGCCATCATGGCCATATAAAAAAAACAAGTGTGCACACAAACATAGGGACAGGCCCAAACAATAAAACAATAAACAAAAGTAGATAATATAACAAACAAGTATGGAAACAATATCCCTACATAACAAAATGCTACACATGAAGCACCCATTAGCATGTTAGAAAGATATACTAGTATGTCAAAAGCATGTATAAGAAAGTAATGTAAAGTGCTAAGTACAAAATGAAACAATAACACTTAGAAGAGATGAATGTGGATGCCCCCAGTGACCAGTGTAGGAAGGGTAGAAGGTGAGCATCCATGTTGTGTGTAAGAGACTTGTATCTATGATCACAACTAGAAAAGGTGTGAATGTGCATGTGTGGATGATATAGATAAATGACATACAAGTAATCAAACTAGCATGTGTAATAAAGTGATCATGAACAACAAAAAAGTAAGCAAGAATAAAAGTAACCATAATATGTATATGTTGTGGATGGATGTAATGGAATGCAATGGAATGATAGGAGACCATGTGCCCCCTAAGTGAATGGAAATGTATGTAGTGAGGTTCATTTTGTTTTCCCCTCAACAATCAAGAATGAACCATAAATGAGAGTGTCATCATCGGGAAATGGTCGAGTAGTGTGTGTTATATCTAACACGTTGTGAGGAATGTGTAGGTGTAGTGATGAGATGTGACCTAGTGATGATGTGTATGTGAACCTTATAATCCCTAAGCATATATCATTACTAAGATGAATGTATAGTGATGATTTATCCTAAGTGTATATCACTATAAGATGAATGGATGAGTGATGATTTAGCACTAAGTATATCACTACAAAAAATGTGAGGAGGGTGTGGTGATGTAACCTAAGGTGTAGACCACTAGAAAATGATAGAATAGGTGACAATTTATCCTAAAGCGTATGTCACTACAAGATGAATAAGTAGGGAGTGGTGATGTAACCTAAGGTGTATACCACTACAAAATGATAGAATAGGTGATGATTTAGCCTAAAGCGTATGTCACTAAGAAGAAATGTTTCATGGTGAAAGGTGATGTAGTAAAATGTAAAGTACCATTTGATTTGTAAACCCTCGTAGTCGACATGGACCGGAACTAAAGTGTGTCATCGGGTAGTAAATGTAGTGCAATAGAAGAAAAATGTAGTGTATGTAATGATAGAATCCAACCATGTGATGATGTGCATATGTAGATTTGCAATGTAAAATGTAGTAAATGTGTAAGATGTAATGCATAAAGATGACATGTAATGTATATATATAGAATAGTAATGTAGTGCTAGAATCCTATATGATGAATATAGTATATATGTATGTAGAATATGTATGAAGATGTGTGGTGTAGTGTATGTATGTATGCAAAAAATGTGCAATATGTAGAATAAGTAGTGTAGGATGTAAAGTGATACATAGTGTAGAAATGGTGTATTCCTAATGATGAATATCATAATGTATGATGTATGAATATGGAAAAATGTCAAAATGTTAATATCTAAAATATAGAATATGATGTAATGTATGATGAATGATAAATATGTAATGCCTATATGGTGCAAAGTGTGTGGGGTTCATGTAGTAGTAATCCCTCAACAGTCAAGTGTGAACCGAAGCACAAGAGTGTGTCATCGGGTAATGACACTAGAATGTATGATGAATATGCCAAATGTGAGGATATGAATGTATAAGGATGTAAAAGATGATGATTGTGACTATGTTAAGACTAGATAGGGGGAAGGTGGAGTGTCATGCCCCCAAGTATGTGTGAATGAATGAACTATCCAATGATGGTGAAGGATGAATGTCCTTCATCTGATGCATGAGGTGAAAGTGTATGATCATGCTCTAATAATGGAGGTATAGTAGACAAATGTTGTAGTGGTGAATGAAGCCTATGCACATGTGAGGGATGAATGTATGAATAAGGTCATGGCATCATAAAATGTGTTGGTGATGGAGATCTATGTGATATAAATGTGAAGGTGAAGAAGACCATGTGGAACAAAAAAATGAGGTGGTGATCTATGCCGAGATGAGTAATTATGTGAGAGAAATAGGCCTATACTTATGTGTAGGGCTAGTGGAGCGATGTGTTCATGTAGATGATATGTGAGTAGGTGAACTAGGAGTAGATTGGCTTTGAGAAACATAGAATGTGATGCACTAGATGAAGTAGGGGATGTGCTAGATACCATGCGAGGGGATGGTGACCATGGAGTAGATGGAGGGACACCATCAATAGAGATGACCTGATTATTGTAAATAAATTTGAGGTGTAGATGATTCATAGAAATGATAGATTGTGAGCGATGAATCCAATTAAGACCAAGGAGCATGTCACATCCCTCAACTATGTTTCCAACGAGGAAAGGTACAAACATTATAAGAGGGCCAACTCATGACATGTAGTTAACAACACCAAAGGGTTTTTGAAAGGGTATTCAACTTGAGATAGAGGATACCTGATAGCCTTAAGGAGTGACATAGAACATGCACTAATGGGCCATGATGGGTCAACCTTAGTGTTGTTGATGGAGGTTGAGCCAATAGATGCATGGATGTGTAAATGGTTAGATGTAAACTTGGCGTGATAATCGATGTTGGAAAAGGAAATGATTGGTGGTGAAACTTTAATGTTAGTAACTAAGAAATCTAGAGCTCCGATCCAGGAGGTGATACCACATGATACACATGATTAGCAAAAGAGTTTGTTGTCTTCTTGTCACATGTTGTTGAGAGTCATTGTTAAAAATCTTGAGTTTACCCTTGTCATTGTTTGTGGTAGGGCTAGTAGATTCTAGGAACTCAAGTTTGTTATTGTCAATTAGATCTTGGATGATGGTGTGGAGTTTGAGGCATCTATTTGTAGAATGTCCCACATCGATGATAATCACAATGAAATTTTCATTGTAGTTCCTACCTTTTGGTCACGATGGGTCTAACTCGAGGGGAGGGGGAAGTGTAATAAGGTTTCTTTGTCAAGAAGTTTATCTCAATATAATATGTGGAGCCATGGGAAGGGTGTTAAATGTGCACTGAGGTTGTTGTGGGTGAACCTCCTTAGAAGGAGCAAAATAGTGTTGATAGTAACTTTAATTTTGGGTTTGTTTTTTTGTAGATGGTTTAAATGGCATCTTGTTAGGAAAAACAAGTGGAAGATGAAGTCTATTCTTGATACTTAAGATTTCCGATGGATAGGAGTTTAGTCTCACGAAGCTTGAGAGTGTGACAAAGTTGATCAAATGAAGGAGAGGATTCAAAGAGAACACTCTCTTGTAGAGGTGGTAATAGACTCTGTATAAATAAATCCTGAAGCTTAGAGTTGGCAAACACATTTTCATCTTAGCTAAATTATTCTTATACCTTAAAACATAGTTAGTGAGGTGTTCATTTGAGCCTTGTTTAAGTTGTGCTAGTTGGGCATAAGAAATATTAGAGCCGATGTTGATAGAAAAATGAGTAAGAAATGCATCAGCTAGATGTGTAAAGGAGGTTACTTGAGTGAATATGTAAGTCATAAAACCAATGCATCACATAATCATGGAGACTACGAGGAAAAATATTAGCTAAAAGGAGATGATCATCAACAAAGTCAAGACAAGCAACATGAAATGCTCTAAGATGTTCCTATGGGTCCCCATGCCCATTGAAGATGGGAAGCTTAGGAGTGAAAAGTTAGGAGGAAGTGGATAAGTAGAAATGGTGGAGCAAATGGAGTATGCAACAACAAAGTAGAATCCAAGGATGGTGATGCATGGGAGGTGGCCTATTGTAACTTACAAATTTGAGCTTGAAGGTCATGATAAAGAGAAGTTAAGTCTTGGTTTCCAACAGATGAGACTTTCAGTACATGAGAAACTAGAGGTGGTGTAAAGTGGTTGGTAGGAGTAGGGATATAAAATGGGAACAATAGAAATAGGAGGAAGAGTAGAAGCAGGTGGTTGAGTGGAAACAAAAGTGGGTATGGCTGTAGAAGTGGTGAGTTTGGCCAAGTTAGTAGCTTCCTCACGAGAAACATGTAAAAGTAAATCTAGATCTTGGGATGCTCAACAAGGTGATCATTGATAGCCTTAAGGTGAGCTTTAGTAAACTCCTCATGAGAGTGAGCCATGGAAAGAGAAGAATAAACCCTAGAATGAAAGATGGAAGAAAGGAAATCCTAGAAGCATGAATGGTCAAGTCGGGTTCACCAAAATGATTAACTAAAATTAACTAAACTATGTAGTATGAAGATAGTTAATCTAAGCTATGAAAACTATACTAAAGTAAATAAATGTAGTAAAGAAATATTTTAATGATCTAAGAAAATATGTAAAATGAAATACTAAACCCTAATGTGCAAGAGAGAAGAGGAAAGAACTCAATTGATAATGAATTGTTATCGAATAGTGTCACAAATGTGATGAACTAAAAATCAAAAGTAGAATGACTATGTCGAGGTCCCGCAGAGGACATATCTAGGTGATGTGGCTAGACTGGAGCACTTGGGAGAGGATTGGGGTGCCCATGGGTGCTCTAGTAAGAAAAAAAGGCCCTAGTCTGGGAAAAAGGTCCTCGGAACTGGTCTTCACAGGTCCTGGAGATGACTGATAACCTTTGCTTTTTATCACATTAATTTTTTTGTACTATGCCAAATGCTCCAAATATTCCAAGAGGAAGAAATAACTTGTAAAAATACCAAAAAGGAAGTATCAAAACCCTAAAAAAGAAAGATGTAAATGAATGGGTCAAACTGACCTCATCTGCCACAACAGTGGGCTTACTAATTGAAGCGATGCACTACATTTCAGACCCGGATGTAGTTTTGGTGAGTGTGTGTGCATGTCGTGCCCTAGGTGCTCTTGTGCCAGTCACACTTTGTGAAATAGCGAGCAATAGCTAAATGTAGAAAATGTAATAGAATGTGTGCATGGAATAGAATAGAATCCCTCCCCTATGAAGTGTGATGCAAATGTCCTAGCTTGTTCCTTGATGATGGAGCTATGTGGATGCCAATGCAATAGATGGATGCAACTCTAGATGGAGTGATAGTAGTAGATGATGCTAGGTCCCTCATTATGGTCTCATAACTTTATATTTATAGGGTTCTCTTGCTCTAATTTTGTAATTAACCCCAAAAGAGGCCCAAAAAGTGGAAGGAAAATGCAAAAAGGATGGGGGTTCATTTTAAGCATCCTCAGAGGCCCCAAAAATCCAACCGATGGCTAAAATAATGCGTGGACATGTCATATAATGGATGGGCATATGGGTGCAATTTTGGTCAAAACTTATGAAATACATAATAATTTAAGACATAAAAGGAGGGGGTTAATTAGTGACTTTCTTCATGAAGATTTTAGGTAGTAAGGCGATAATACCAAAAATTTGATAAATAAAATCCTAAATTCATGATTTTATGAAAATTCACCACTAAAATTTTCTAATTAAAGATCCCATATTTTATGACTAAAACACCCAAGATGACTAATGGTGCCACTTGTCAAATGTCTTCGAACTATTAACGTGGAATTTCACTAAATGGTCATATGAGTGCAATAGGTCATAAATTATGAAATAAAATAAACAAGATGGCCAAATGGATGGGGGTTAATTATTAATTTCTTTACTCAAGAACCTTTTAAATAGTAGTATGAGACCAAAATAAATAAATGTTTAGTGCATGATTTTGTGATTAAAATAAATACATTACTTACTCGCTATTTTTAGGGAAGAAGGGGAAATTGAGCTATCACTTTTTATCTACCATCTACTAAGAGAAACATTTAAGGGTTGCATTTGTGTTGCATCATTCACTACATAAGAGGGGTTATTTCGAATTCCATCTCACACATTTACTTTGGGGAAATGGTGTATCTTTAAAGTTATCTTGATATGACTAGTACAAGAAAACCTATCTTTAAGGGACATCATTAGATCACACACACACACACACACACACACACACACACATACTAGAACCAGGATAAAGATTAAATGCCATGTCATCGAGTGAATCTACTGATTTATTCAAATCACATTGGGGTGCCTCGGTAATGGTAATCATGTGCAATCAAACATATGCATTATTTATTCCATATAATGTTTTCTTAAACTTATGTATAGATAGGGATCATTTTTAAGGAAATTGTGAGATCTAGGAACCCATGGGAGAGTATGAAGTAATAAACAAAGAAAGGAAAAAACACGTTGTGTTTAGACCCTAAAATAGTAGAAGGTAGAAGCACCTACCAAGACACTTTTCGACTCAGGAATTCTTAAATTTGGGATTCTTTTCAAAAGATAAGGCTTCCATATTCTAGTTTCTCAAAGAGCTTACATAACCCAGGAGAAGGTCTAGGTTTTAGACCCTCTTTAACTCCTCCAAACCAACATCCTATATCATGTTTCAAGCTAAGTCACTATTATCTCCTATTATAACACTGGATTATTTCTTGCATGGGATATATCTTGTAGATTGAGGTCACTATTGTGGTATCATTGGGAATATCATTCCTTTTATTAATATTTATGAGATTTCATTAAATCATTTGATGGATTCTCATTGAGAACATTCCCTTTATTGATCTTCTGGGGATATCATGGTGGATAGGTTTCTGAGTTTACCATTGAAAGATGTTAATTACTTAAATACATACATTATTGATCATCCTAAAAACCTTGATCTTGAGATGTTATTTTCTACTCATGAATAATCCCAATATATCTCTACTCCTAAGGAGGTCCTCAAAACACCATTATTATCCCCACTATGCCCCTAATATTCTATTATGCTCTCCTACCCTCCTAAAAATGCATGGGCATCCACTAACCAGTTTGATCATGTTGTCCACACCTAACACTCATATTTCTTCTCCTCTTATTTCCCATATCCAACCTATAAATTATTAAGAACCCATGCATTAGATGGTCTTTTAGGAAGATGATTTAATGGGATCCACTCAAATTTATCAATTTCAATAGGCATCTTCTTGTCCCTTAAGAAGATTTAATTCTTTCACTTCTTCTTCAAAGTTCTTACACCCAAGGTTTCTTTTTATCCAGAGTTCCTCCCAATTATTCCTCACAGTAGACTTAATGGTCAGAATGATCCCCAAAGAATTTTCAAGAGGGGATCATTTTATATTTGCATATCTGAAGATTAGGTAGTTGTGATGTTACACTTTTGACCAAATCATTTCCTCTTGGGCTTACAGAACTGTGCCTTAAGATAGTTAAATTATGACTTGGGAGGCTTTCAATCTAGCCATCCATTCATATTTTATCTATATAGGTTCATAACCACCTATGAATATATACTGAAAATGTCACCATATAGCATATATGTAAACCCCCTATGAGTGAAAATAAGGCGTAATGAACATTCATTCCTAGTGGCATTCATGTTTTGTGTTATAAGAATAATCTTTCTAAAACAAACAATGTCTTGACTTCCCTTCCCTAAATTGTAATATCTTTTTTATCTAGAATACTATTACCTACTTTGTACTAATGTGAAACCTCTTTTATTCTTTTCACTCTTTTCATCATGGGATGCCCACTCTCAAAAATTTTAAAAAATGATGGAGGTTTTTTGTCTTAAAATGGTTTTAATATGATCCGATTCAGCTACTAATGGATTAGTTCCCAAACAAAATTGCCTTCAAGAGAAAGCCTTGAGACTAAGCATACTAAAATGGGAATCTCAACCATAAGCAAGGTCTCCATTTCCAACCTACACCAAATGTTTTACTAGAATTTCCATAAAAGAGATGAAGTTTGTTGGGAGACCACATATGTTGTTGAAGTTACCTCAACTCCTAGAAATTAATTTAATTTCTCATGGATTGTTTCCTTTTTCTTTGATCTTAATATGCCTCATGGTAATATAATTTGAGAAATTATACACATTGTGATTTCAAACAAGTCACGATCAATTTTTAATAATCTTTCTTATTAGGTGTAAAAAAGTGTTAATGATCTTAGACATGGAATCCAAGGATGATCTATAAGCTTCTACTTTAGAACTCTACAAAATCACACAATCATGTTGTTCTACTTTCAAATTTTGGAAATGACATATTTTATTGAAGATTAGAGATTTAGTGACTAATTAACTAGTGCTTAGGACATAATAGTAGAGAAATGCAAAATAATTCTACACACAAAACAAGAATTTTTATCTCGAAATCCCCAATGAGGGAAAACCAGTCGGGAAGGGAAATTTCTTTCTTCCCACTTCAGATTGTTAATCAAATTTTATAGATTACAATAAGTATGAAAATAAGAAAAAATGTAAACCTTCTCTCCAATTACTTGTTTTCTCTATTTCTTACACCTTACTCCTACAATTCCACTCCAGCATTGAAAAATCTCCACTCACTTTCCCTTTAAAAATTTTCCCTCAAACAATCTCAATTTTTATTCATCTCTTTAATGGTCCGCTTTTCTTGTTTTCCTCCTCCCTATTATCTTTCTACCACAAATTTATAGGACTTCCCATGTCCTCTCGTACCGAAGGATGGAAAGGGCATGAAGGAAGAGACACAGGTCAAATGATTAAATTCAAATCCATTCATGATCCATTCTTCATTTTTTTTAAAAAGTGTTAGGACCATCTCCTGAGAATACCTGATGGTTATAGGACCGCCACCTCAGTTAGGTTGGGTGGCATTTCTACAATCATCACTTGCGCAGAGAGTGGCGATTCTATTAAATGTTGATAAACCTCATTTTATTCATTTTTTCAACTTTCCTTCTTGGTGCTAATGGATCTGATGAAGTGGTGTGTTTTTATGGATCCCTGTGGATCATACCTTCCCATTCTTAGGAAGAATTTTTTCCCACAAAATCTTAGTATGGGGTGGTAGAGGAATAAACTCCCTCTCTTGTTCCTTCAAGTACCACCAGCTTTCCCTTGGTGTCTTCTCTTTTCATCCAACCTTCCAAGATTCCTATGGATCTCTGGTTTGCTGCTCTAGTGCTACATCCTCCTCTCGATTTCCTCGAGTACAATCCTCTTTGGAAGGAAGCTTATGTATGTTTTCTTTATCACGCATAGATGAATCTAGTAGGTGCAAGCTCTTGCAACTTGCTATCAAGTGCATCTACGCATGAAGTATGTCCCAAGGTTTCTTTTCCAACATGCTCAAGTATGAGAAGGTCCCATTTAGTGGTTTAGATCCTATCTTACTTGTCTTTGTCTTATAGATCACAAATCCTTTACTTGTATATTTTTCTATAGTCACCGTTGTTCTTGTATCTCCTCTTCTCTCCTTGGCCTCACATGAATCTAGTGAATCCGTAGGTAGATACAATGACTACATAGTGGAAGTTTTTTTGGTCCGGAAATGAGCGCTCATGTGGTGGCTTCTTCTACAAAAATGACAAGTGTTATCCAAATTCTCCATCCTTTGGTTAGAAACATATTGCTTCTCTCACATCCATTTTTCTTTTCTTCTAATGAAAGCAAACAAAATCGATGATTTTCCTGAATAATTATTACTTAGTTGACACTTACCATTTCCTTCTTTGATTTTGTATGGTGTGCCCGAATGTTAAAATCGACTCTCATCCTAACCCATATGTCACTGCTTCTCCCTCCTTATGAACACAACAACCTAGTATACAAGTAAGGACTTATGAAGACAACATCAAACGTCAAGTGGAATGATATCAACCTCTAATACATCTATGTATTGGGTATTTATCCCAAACTTAAACTTACACTTTCTTGTAACTTGTATTTCTACACCCCTCTTCACCCATCCCAATGGGTATGGATGTGGATGCACGTAAGTCTCTAGGCCAAGTTGTTCTACAACCGCATTAGAAATCAAATTTGAATAAGAACCAGAATCTACTAAATCATTTACCTTAGTCTTCTTGATTTGGATTTTGATTTGAAAAAGCTTACTCATCTCTTTTTTTCTACTCCCTCATACATGTTAGTGGCTAGCATCCCATACTTCCATCTACATCCAAATCATCCTCAATATCCACCTCTCCTTCTATTTTAATAATCATGGATTTCTTGGAATCCTTGGTTCAGTGTTTTGGGTGCAATTCCAGATGCAACTTCCAACATGTGGCATCAGTATGTCCATTTATATAACAATTTTACATAGAAATTCTTAGGATCTTTACAAGTATGAAAAGTAGTAAAGTGGCCTTTCCATTTACCTTTCCATTTACCTTTATAATTTGTTGATCTCTCTCCCTTTACTAATTCTCCTTACTTCTTCTCATCATCAATATAGTATTCTTACATGAAAGCTTCATTGAGATCCTTGGTCTTTTTGTGGATATTACCTTCCTTTCAAGGTGAGTGTGA